>RBNI01001480.1:0-22254 GCA_003990745.1 Jimgerdemannia flammicorona | reverse complement strand
ATCCGGTGGGCCTCATTAAGCATGTTCAGGGCATTCCATCGGGCTTCCATGAAGTAGAGAGGTGCTTGGCTGTAGATATTCATGAGGGGCAGAGGGGGTGTGGCTCGGTTGACAATGGCATTCCAAATGTCAGTGCGGATGCAGTTGTAGATCTCGGTGGTCATGTTTGTGTGTTTGGAAGTTGTGGTTGTTATTTGTTTTGGTTCTCTGTTTCGACGCGTCTTGGGGCTGGGTATATATGCATTTGTTCTGGATTGGTAAGATTCCATTTGTGTGAATCTTGTGTTCTGTGACTTGGTATTGACTCAGCTTTGTGCACTGTGACTTCTGTTTGACTCAGCTTCGTGATCTTGCAGGTGATTTCCAGATTTGTTCAGAGATCGCATGTGATTTACGTGGCTTGGAGGTTGTGTGCTTACATAGGGAGAGCAAGCTTTACAGAGAAGGTGAAGAGGGGTCAGCAGAGAGCTGGGCTGGAGAGTTGGCTGAGGAGGGATAAGGTGATAGTGAAGACTACAGAGCAGAGGCTTCAAGGGGGAGCTCCTCTGAGGGGCCAAAGTAGTGAGACTGGCAGTATAGTGGCTGAGAGAGTGACTGCTGATGGAAATATAATGGGCAATCTGGAAAAAAAACTAGATGGAACTGCTGATAATAGACTGAGCAGTGGGAAGGGCATAAGGCCTAGTAACCTGGCTGATGGTATAATAGGACTGGCAGTGGCACTGTTACTCAAGAAGTCAATCTCAGAGTTTATAGCAACCTTGTGCTTCCAGAGCTTGGTAGTGATGACAAGGATAGTCCTGGGGATTATCTTAAAGCAAGTGGTGAGAGCAGCCTCAGTGAAGTTCCTGAAGGAACTAGAGAAAATCAAAGTGGGTTTTGAGGAGATGGGTCTACTAAAAGATACATTGAAGACTGGAGTAGTTGTAGGTGAAGTAATGGTCTCCATAGTGTGCTGTCTGAGGTGGGACCCCAGAGTGGTTCAGTTACTAGTAAAGGGGGTACCTATAGTAACAATAGTTGAGATGAGAAGGAGAGTGAAGGAGGTGATAGTAGAGTAAGGTAATATGGTTGATATTGGATTTCAGATATAGGAGGGGACTATATTCATAACTAGAGACATTGACATCAGATTGAGACTGGCTGGAAGAGAGGCCATGGGGAAGGTAAGTGGCTGACCTTTAGTCATACTGTGGGGGGCCTTTATCTGTAAGATGTCAAGGATGAAAGGGAGTGAGGAGGAGGAGGATATGTTGGAGGTGCTGGAGGAGATGAGTAGAGCAGTGAAGTAGAGGGTGAAGGCCTGGAAGACTTATGTAGAGTCAATGCATTTGGAGATTGTAGATGGGAAATATATTCATACTGACAAGAGGCAGGGGGAGAGGGCTCAAGGGCACAAGAGGCAGAGAGAGTTGTTGGTGAGCATAAGAGGAGGGGTGAAGAAGAATGCTAGTAGTAAGAAGGAGTCTGAGGGCACCAAAGTGAGTGTCTGGGCTAGTAAGGGAGGAGGAGATATGGAGGAGGGCTAGGAGGGGGCTGGGAAGACACCACACAGAGACCCTTATGCAGATGGTACATTTGAAGTCTGGGAGCAGGTCTTAGAAGATACTCCCTCTCTTATCAGGCAGGGCCCAGCTGTAAAGAGAAGGGTGGTGGAGGATATGCTGATGTAGAGTGCCCAGTGAGTATACTTTGGAGTCTCTGATGTGGCAAAAGGGAGACAGCTAGTGGCAGTTAGTGAGAATGAGCTGGTAGATGTCCTGAAGGAAGAGTGGGATGAGATTGCAAGTACAGGAGCAGATACCATAATACTGAGTATAGGGAGACCAGTATTGCCAGGAGGGAAGGAGGTGGGTAATCTGCTGTAGATGAGCTAGATGATGAATAATCTTGCAGCAGAAGAGTTGGGAGAAGTGGACCTGAGAGTAATGAGTGAGGAGCATTAGGCATAGATTCTGTATAGTAATGGGGTAGTAGAGGTACTGAAGGCAGAGGTGCTGGCAATTTTTCTAGAGGAGGAGGGATATGAGATTGATAAAGAGAGGGAGGCTGAACTGGCAGTTATTGCTAGTGAGAGGGCTGCCTACTGTTGGGCAGAGTGGTATAGTTTGCAGCTCTGGCAGAAGACCTACCTAGAGTATCATGAGGACTTCAAGGAAAAGGAGGATGGAGAGCTGGCTGAACTTCTGGTTAGATTGGAGGCAAAGAGGACTGAAGAGGAGGAATTAGTGGCTGAACATAACCTGGACATGGCTCAGGAGGGGATTAATGTAGATTTGTAGAGGATGAGCATAATCTTACTTCTAAAACATTCCTCTCAATGAACAGTACAACTAACATTTTCTCTCTAAATATGAATAGGTTATGGAGATCTGGACAGTATAAGAACATTTTCACTTGGCTTAAGAGATTGGAGGCTGATCTATTTCTGCTATAGGATATATGGTACAAGGATGAAGGAGATCAATTGGAATAGACTAGAGAATAGAAAGGAGTTACAGCTTGGATTGGCAAAGTGGTAATTTTAGTGCAGAGTAGTAAAGGGGATCTAGGTGGAATCAGGAGCTGGAGAGACCATTTGGTTTGAGGAGAATGGTGTTGACCTGGGTGGGAGTCAGTGAGGGTTGGCTCTTGCTACTGCCCTGTAGATAGGGGTGAGCATATTGTATGGATCAAGAGTCTTTTGGAGGAAGGTGCTCTATTAGAGGATGGGGTAGATGCTTTGAAAGGTAACTTCAATATAGTGCAGAATTTACAGTTAGATAGAACTGATGGAGAGAGGTATACTGGTGGGAGGAGTAGTGGCCTGAATGCATGAGAGGAGGTAAAGAACCTTAGCTCCTTAGGGAATATGGGCTGAATACATTGGGAAGACAAGAGGGTCTACATATACTAGGTGAATGGCCTGGATACAAGAATTAACTGAATCTTGACTGCTGAATGCTGGGGCATAGATATTTGGAGGACTATTGAGGTGGAGTGGTGCCTGTGATCAGATCACTGGGGGCTGTTAGGGTAGGGGCAGTTTGGATGGACCTTAACATTGATATCTTAACTCTTCTCTACTGGATGAGAAGGGGTTGTGGGACCCTTAAGTGGAGGACATTTAGGTAAGAATCACTAGCTAGATATATGAGAGCTTGCCAGTGGATGTCTGGTGGATGAAGTTGAAAGAGGTAGTAAGGAGTGAAAAGGGTGAGGTGTACTTCCAATTGATTGGGTAGATTGCAGATAGAATGGGCTGAGTTGTTAAATTCTGGAGAGAGAGATAATTGGAGGCTAGGGCATGCTAAGTTGGAAGTAGTAGAGTTACAACAGGTGTTGAGAGAGGAGGAAGAGTCACATATGATGGGAATGGTAGCTTGGCTGAGGTAGTAGGGGCTGGAGGAGGGTGAGAGGCCTATAAGGTATCTGTCATAGCTTCTCTGGGCAAGAAGGGTGCAGCAGCAGTGGGATGGAGTCCTGAATATAGATAGGCAAATGGTATAGAGTATATAACAAATCTTGGAGCTGTTGAAGAAGTGGTGGAGGGGCTGTAGAGTGAGAAGAAAGAGAGTGCTGATACTGATACAATTGAAGATACTTTGGAGGGCTAGGAGCCACTGCATATAGAGGGCCTGGGGGATTTAATCCTACCAGTCCAAGAGGAGGAGATCCTGAGAGTCTTGGCAGTGACTAAGCTTGAAATGATACTAGGAGAGGATGGTTTATCTTGGGACTTTTGGAAGAAAATGGTGAGGATCCCAGGAGTATTAGGAGAAATAGTAGCTCTCTGCAATCTTATTCTTCTGAAGGGTCAGTGGGTTGGAGGGCAAGACCTAGGGCTGGTGGTCCTATTATATAAAGACAAAGGGAGGAGAGAGGACTGGAAGAACTGGAGACTGATCATGCTTCTGGATATGGACAGGAAGTTGATTACTAAGGTGATTGTAGCAAGATTACAGAAGGTTGCCCAACAGATGCCGAGTCAGGAGTAGTGGGACTTTGTTGGTAGCAGACTTATCAGAGATGAGATGACTTGGGTCCATGACATCATTGAAGGGATACAGACTAGTGGATTGGATGGAAGACTGATCTTTTTGGACCAGGAGAAGACCTATGACTGTGTTTGGCAAGTATGGCTGAGCAAGGTGCTAGATAGAATTGAAGTTCTCCCAATCTTTTGAGCTTCTATGTTGAGTCTGTTGGAGAGCAGTAGGGCAGCACTATTGTGTAATGGCCACTGAGGTCTGGCATTTCTCTTAGAGAGAGGAGTTCCTCAGGGGGATCCACTGTCTCCTATTCTATATGCCCTTTCATTAGAACCTTTAATGGATAGAATTTACCAGAAGATGATAGGGCTCTTGATCTATAGTATAGTGTAGAAGGTGGGGGCCTTTGCAGATAACATAGTGGTTGGACTTGGATCAGTGGCAGATGTTGTGGCACTTAAGGAGATAGTGGAATAGTATGAGGCACATTCTGGAGTAAAACTCAACTGATATAAGTGTGAGATAATAGTGTTAGGTAATAGACTAGTAGGAGGGGATGTCAGTGGAACAATTGTCCCTACAGGAGAGGCAGTGAGGTATCTGGGCATCTTCCTCTTGATGTATGGTTCTGCCTTACTATGAGTGTAGTGGGAGTAGAGGGTGGCCACCTGGGGGAAGACTCTTAGAGAGTGGGAAGGTCACCACATCTCCTTAGTAGACTGGATATCAATTCTGAATGCCTACTGATTCTTTAAGCTGTGGTATATTGCTTATTACTTAGACTTTCTGGCCTGGGTGGTGAAGAGACTGATGAGACTAGCTAGAGATTGGATTTGGGCTAAGAGGTGGGCCCAGATCAGTTGGGATACTCTCTCTAAGCCTGTGGTTCAAGAGGGACTAGAATTGGTGGATTTTCCTAAGAGACTGTACTGCTTGAGAGCTTGATGGTTGAAGTGGGCTGTTGAACTATAGGGGGGGGGGGAATGGGTGCCACTGATACAGAAGATATGGGAGAAGAGATTCTCCCCAAGAGGAATATCAGAAGAGTTGGTCTGGGTGGAAGCTGGTAGCTACAGTATAAGGGCTTCTAGGGGGGTGGCAGATAGAGTACACCATATAGGCTTACATTGGAGTAGCAATGAAAGAGAGATGCTGTAAAGACTAGTAATGTGGAGATGGGACAGACTGCTTTTGAGGGGTGCTCCACTTCTGGAGTTTGATATTAGTAAAGAAGTAGAGTGTCAGCAGAGACTCAGTCAGGATCTTTGATCTTACAGTTGGCAAGCAGTGGAGATTAGTGAGGAGTGAGACTGAGCAGGAGTCTGATCATAGAGTACTGAGGTGAAAAAGTGGCTTTCTCCCAAGTTTTGAGTAGTTTGGTGGTGGATGCTACAGAAAAATATCATGTTGAATTTCTGTACTGACTATCTGGTGGATGGTGGTATTCTGGAATATAAGAAGTGTTATAATGTTGGACAAGTTGGGAGATTTATATAGATGTCAGAATATTGGCTGAGAGAATATGAGGTTCTGGAGAACTTTTAGATAGTAGTAGGAGATCAGCTGGGGGTGAAGAGGAGATCAGATGGGGAGAGAGATCATTGGGAAGATCTGAGGGATAGGTTTGTGAGAGGTGTGGGCAATGAATGGCTCACTATAGGGTGGGTTTTAGCTATACATATAAGTAGGGCTGACTGGATATTGGCTCTTTGTTTTTGAGAAGAAGCAACAGATGGGATTGTAGGAGAGGATGCTGAGATGGGAAGAGTTATTGGGAGATATATTGACAAGGTGGTGAGTTAGATGGGGTCTCCAGTATGGGTGTCAGCACTGACTGGTAGAAGGGATCTGTGAAAAAAGTAATGAGTGGGTGGGGATGATTAAGGGTCTAGTGGTCTTTAATCAAGTAAGTGTGAGGGGGAGGAGTCCCCCTAGAGGGATTGGTTAGGGGTGGGCTCAGTGTATTATATATGGGTTAGATGGGTGTATTAATAAAGGAAGGAGTCTAAGAGACTATAAAAAAAAAAAAAAAAAAATTAAGCAGTCTACAAATACTACAATAGCATCCTATCCTACCTTAGTCTTAGAGAGCTAGACAATGAAGTTCATGGTAATCTAATTTCAATTATGGCTAAAGATGGGCAGAGATTACAGAAGTCCTACTAATAGCTTGTTACCACTTTTGAATCTTTAGTATATCTCATATGAGGCCACAAAATCTTTAATATCCTTAGTCATCTTTGGCCAGTAGAACTCTCTTGAGAGGAGATGGTAAGTCTTCTTGAAACCAAAGTATCTTGCTGCAGGAATATTATGGAGTTTCTGTATGATCTTGAGCTGCAGAATATCATTGTTAGAGATAACTACTCTATCATAATTTCTATAGATAAGTCCATCACAGTAAGTAATTATTTTGGACATTTGCCTCATAGATTCTGAGACCTCAGCCTCTGGGTCTTGATAGAATTGAAGGAATTTCACCAGAGAGCTATCTTATTGATAGCTATTCTTGATCAGCTAGATAAGATCTCTAATTATCTCAACTATAAAGACAAGTTCATCTTCCATATACTTGAAAAAACCATCAGTCACATAGTTGGTTTGCCTGGGATATACTTAATTTCCATATTAAAGTTGGTAATGATTTCCATCTAACAGACTTGTTTATGAGTCAGCATGAGCTATATATAAATATACTACAGAGTATAGTAATTAATATAGGCCACAAATAATTATCCTAGAAAGAAATAGTATTATTCCTAGAGTGTAGTAACAATGGCCAGAAGTTCCTTCTCATGGGTAGTATACTGAATCTCAGCTGACTTGAGCTTTTGGGAGAGATAGGCCACTGGATGATCTTCTTAGCTAAGTACTACTCTAATGGCAATATCAGAGGTATCTGTGGTCAGAGTGAATGGCTTAGTAAGGTCAGGTGCAATTAGCACTAAGACCTTGATAAGGAGTCTCTTGAGATAATCTATAGCCTGGATACACTTGAGGATCTATTCAGTTTTGATATTTACTCCTTTACAGACCAGGCTGATCAGTGGGGCTGCAATAGCAGAGTATCCTTGGATAAATCTTCAGTAGTAACCTACAATATTTAGGAAGTGTTGGAGTAGCTTGAGAGTAGTGGGGATGGAAATATCCTTGAGAGCTGATACCTTTTAGGAGTCCACATTGATGCCTTCAGCAGAAATAATATATCTTAGATACTCAATCTGATCTTAATAGAACTTATATATACTTACTCATCTTAGTATAGAGCTAGTGTTTTTGCAGAAGGGTCAGTACCTATCTGAGGGAGGTATAGTGTAGCTCTACTGTTTCACTATAGATTAATATATCATCAATGTACACAAGAATACAAATATTGAGCAGTAGTCTAAAGATATTATTTATTAGATACTAGAATATTACTAGTGCATTGGTCAAACCAAAAGGCATGACTTGGAACTAGTAGTATCCAAACTATATTCAGAAAGCTGTCTTCCCAATATCCTTCTCATCAATGAGAATCTGGTGGTAACCATTTCATAAGTCTAGTAGGGAAAAGGTCTTGGTCTTGAAGATTTGGTACAGCAACTCATCAATCCTAAGTAAGGTATATCAGTTCTTGATAGTGATCTTATTGAGAGCTCTATAGTCAATATACATTCACAGAGAGCTATTCTTCTTCTTGATAAACAGAATGGGGACTCCAAATAGAGAATAGCTAGATTCAATATATTCTTGGGCCAATAGTTTAGTCAACTCATCCTTGAGAATTCTAAGTTTGGATTGGGCCAGCTGATAGATACTCTTATATAGAAGTTCAGATCCTAGAATAAGGTCAATTCCATGTTAGATTTGGTGCTTGGGTGGAAGTCCTTTGAGTTTCTGGAATATATCTTGAAATTCTTCAAATAATTCTTAAGCTTCTGGTGGGATTGGGCAACTTGAGACTTCAGTGACTTCTTATATAGTATAGATGAAGTATGTATTTTTCTTTTTATAAGAGAGTCTCTTCATTTGAATGATAGAGATGATTTTGATTCCTTGATGGTTGGTACTTTCTTAAGATAATAGGGTAATTTTTCTGCCTTTATGAGTCAGATTAACCTTATTGGTCCTTTAGTTGATGTCTGGGTTATACTGGGTCAACCAGGTCTTTTTTAGGATAATGTTTTGTTCTGAAAGATCTATAATGCTAATGTCTAACTTTTCTTAATATTTGCCAATCCTGAGTAATAAGACCTTACAGATCTTGGTCAATAGTACAGTCTTGCCATCACCAAAGATAATACTTCTTTTCATAATAGCTGGTCTGCTTCAGGCTCTAATACTCTTAGCAGTCTTAATACTAATATAGTTTTCAGTAGCACTACTATCTAGTAGGATATTGACATCTTGTCTGTAAACTTGGCTTGTAAACTTAATATAACTGTCCCCTTTCTTAATAGTTTTGAGCTCTTTATCCTTATTGTCCTAATTGCTATCAGTCTTCTCTTAATTAGTCTCTCTCTATTCTTTATAAAGAGGATGGTTTTGTTTGGATTCCTCGGTCTATTAGGCTTAACATTTCTCAGAATAGATTTTGAAAACTTTGGAGAGACATATATGATATTTACCAATATATTCTATATAGTACATTTAGATAGAATAAGAGTATCATTCATATGATATATAACTATCTATAATTCTCTTATATTAGTTTTCATTATCTTTTTTCATAGTGGTAATCTTTTAACTTAGGGGTTTATTGGTTGATCCAAACTCTTTCTTACCACAGTCTGTCTGAGAGAGCTTAGAGACTTTTTAGATAGTGAGATTTTGGTAGATTTCTTTAATGATTGCTTGGGCAATTCTTTGACCTATTTTAGCTTTGAATGAGATATCTCCAAAATTTCACAAGATGATATAAATTTCATCAGTAAAATCCTTGGTCAACTACTCCTTCTTCTAGCGTGATGTTGAATTCTTTAACCAGGCTACTTTGCTTAGTAAGACAGATATATATATATTCCTTTGGGAACTTACATTACAATTCCAGTATATACTATAGTATTGATACTTGGTGAGATGGTGAGGTCTTGACTACTATAGAGATCATATCCAGTATTAGAGAGATGGGTCTTAGTAGGGATAGTAGCCTTATACTATATCTTCTATACTTTGATGATATTCTCATTCTCAGGGTATTTAAAGGAGATATGTTCTGCCTTCTTACAATTAAATTATAAACCTTTTCTTTTTATCTTTGGTGAGGGGTCTGGGTCCTCTGGGGTTTTGCTGATTTCTTTGGTCATTTCTTTGATTATTTCTTTAATTATTTCTTCTGAGAGGATTCCTCCTATCTTGGTTACCCTTCTTATATTCTGAATTTTATAGGACCTATACAGTATAGATTTTACAGGCTCTTCTTTGTACCTAGGCAAAGTACTATAAATAGTGGGGATATTCTTGGGAGAGACCTTGTTCTTTAATCTTCTAATTGAGACAATCTGTTAGGGCTGCAAAGAGATGATTGGCTCTGGTACCATTGATGGTCAAATTGTTATCTTAGTAAGTAAGTTCTATGGTTTTGAGGTAGATATCCATTCTGGTGATAAAGGTTTCTAGGTCCTCCTTGCTATTCTTATGGAACTTCATCTTGGTCAGTTTGTTCTAAGTTTCTTATATAAAGTTGCATTTTGGAATTTGGTCAGAAGCAGGGCCTTGAGTTCTGGGCCTGTTGTATAGTTATCTCAACCTGATCTGTTATGGGTGGCTGCCTGTCCATTGACTTGAGGACAGTCTTCCCAAGTTACTAAGTGTTCTTCTAGAGTATACTAGAACTTAGCTACTGTTCTAGTAAAGAATATTGCTACTGTTTCTACTTATACTGCTGATGTGGTAAACAACTATTAGAGAGTGTTATCTCAGTCATTGGTAAGTATCCCAGTAGGTACTCAGTTATCATTCCATTGGTTTACTTAGTATTCTATATCAACTGTATTGATGAAGATTTTAATATTATTGTATTTTCCACTGAAAGTAGAAATTCTCAAGGTCTTGGTTGGTTTGTTCTGTTTGGCAATTTATTCTACTATGCCTACTAGTGTAGTTAACTAGATAGTCAGGGCTGCAATATTAATATCTACCATTGTATTGACTATTGGTAGTAAGTCTGTAGGGGTAGATTCTTCTGAAGACTATTCTGCCTAATGAAGTTATAATACTATATAACTTGGAATTACTTGATTTCTAGAGATTAGATCAAAAAGTCCTATAAGAGTAAATAGATCAAATCTTGGTATAGATGACTGAATTGGTTCTGGGGTCTGGTCTTCTTAACTTATGGGTCCTTGGTAAATTCCTAGACCTATTGTTTCTTATTAACTATCATCAGACTAGTATTCTGTAGAGTCTTTATCTAATACTCTTCTCTGATAAGATAGTGTATCCTCATACTGACTAGGTCCTTCAAAGAGAATATCTGCTTGTGGTTGGATAGATAGGCCTGCTTCTTGATCAGTAGTAGGAGGTAGGTGGTCTGCCTATTTAGTCTCATATCTTATTATAACAGAGATATAGTAAGTAACTAGCCTATAGTAGAGAGAGGTTCTGATAGGAGTATGATAGTATCTGTCAGATACAATCTACTCAACAGCTACTTCTCTTACTATAGGGGGTGAGATATAGTCTAGAAATTCCTGGGTGGCTGCAACAGTAGATTCTTAAGTTCTAGTAATCTCAAGATAGTTATAAAGAAGAGTATAGAACCTATGACAGCTGACTATATTTCTAAGATCTGAGTAGAAGTTTCTAAAGGCCTTATATAGGTTTATGTTGCCTGGTCAATTACTTGCTGATGGATTCCTAGATCAGTGGTTTCTGATATCACCTAGTCCTAATAGCAATGGCTTGTCTGGCTCTGGTTTGGGGGTTTGTTCTTGGGAAATCTACAGTTAGTTCTGAGGTTACTCCTATCTAAGGTTGGTCTTGTTCTAACTTCTCAGGAGTATCTTCTTGACTTAGTAATTCTGCTACTACAAAGTTATAATAACTCTTATTTTTACCCCTCTCTTATCCTTTAGATAATTAGATAAATAAGATATTACTTAGAGAATTAGTATACAATGTATATCAAGAAGCCTTCAGTATAAGGAAATGCTTACTTGAAAGTAGTTATAGCAGCAGTACTCTTCTTATTAACTATAGTTATAAGGGACTTATTCTTTGTTATGCACAGACTGAATTTGTCTTGGATTCAGATTTAATAAAGGGTTTACTTAAGTCTTTGTGATTTATATACCAGTCTTAGTTTGGATAGAAGTTAGCTAAGCTTCTGGAGTTTAATCAGAAATACTAGAGTTACTTAGGTGTTATTATTAAGACTTTGAGGAATATATATGAGAGAAAACTTGATTTTTATATCAAAAACTGAACTAAAATTACTTTATTTCAGATAGAAACTGGGGGTATTTATACAAGTTAGTTCATGATTTCTGACAAAGTATAAGTGACTAATTTGGTAACTATAATGAGATTTGTGATTATAATCTTTGTCAGATAATATGTGATCAGAAATACTTTATAATTAGAACCTTTATTGTTAGGTAATAATCAGTTACTGTGACACTGATTACTATAGTATGACTTGCTAGAGATAAGTTAGATATTATTTATTCACATTATTTGTATTATTCATTATATTTGTCATTTATATATCATATGTCACTAATAGTGATATCATCACTGGGTCATGTGATTGCTTATTATATCTCACATCTTGTCTATTTATTTGTTCATTTTATTATATTACTCCATCTCCTTCCCACTACCAGCTCTAGCAGATGCACTCCCAGTTGCTTCTCAATCACTCTCCAGAAGTCTCCTATTATCTCACACTCTCTTAGCTAATATTCAGGCATCTGTACTACTTCTTCCTTCTGTCCAACATTCAGACACTCCTCACACTCCTAGATATCTCCTTTCACCAAGTGATCTGATCAGTAGTTCAATATTATATTATACCATAGAAGTCTCCACCATTCCACTCAGAACTTGGAGAGAATCCATCTCACTACCTGCTTGCTTTACAACTAAATACTATTCTAATTCTACTCTTCTTTAATCTCTACTCCCTACTATGCCTCAGACCACAGATATCTCTCATACTTCTGAAGATACTTCATGCTATCCTCTAAGCAGAAGTTATTTATTAATGCCCTATCCAATAGAAGATTGTCTCACCTCTATAACTAGGGTCCTCAGTCCTTCTCCCTCTCATCACTCTACTATCAGAGATCAATATAGTGAGCTCTATTAACCACTCTCTATCAGAATTCTCAAAAACACATCTTCTAATTCCCCTCTAAAGCTACTAGAGATAGTAGGTCCTCAGTCATATCTTGGCCAGGGGGGGGGAACTGGACCTCTCACACTCTCTATATAAGAGGAACCCACTCTCTGCTCCTTAACTCACTAGCTCACTTTAGCCACCAGACCTAGTCCTCTCTAGTTCACTGGCAAGGTCAACACCTCTCAGCCAATCTGACTCTGTTGTCCTGCTCATATCTAGGTCCTGGATATCTTCAACAATCTCTTAACTATCTATACTAGAAAGTCTAAGTAGTATCCTAGATACTATATCTTAGGCAACTAGTATATATTCAGCACTATCACCCTCTCTGCTAGAGATATATAATAACAACCCCACTCTAAGAGAGTATTCCCTCACTCTTCTAGCTACTGCTCCCACTATCCATGAGGCAACAAGGAGCTATATATTGCAAAATAGATCCCCAGATAACAAATAGCCTCTCCTGTAGAGATAATTATTCCAATCATATCCCTATCTACTATCTCACCTCCTAACACCAATGTCTCATACTTATATTAGTTGAGCTTAGTATCTGAACACCCCTCATATCACTTCACTGTACCTTTCAGTACTACCACATCCTCTGCTGACTCTAACCTGACCACTATATTATTAGTAAAGGCCCCCACCTTCCAATTGACCCCCAGAATGTCTAACTCCCCCACCTTTTGCTAAATCCTATCTAAAAGAGACTCCAGGAATAGTGTATACAGAATTAGTGATAGTGGATCCCCTTGCAGCACTCTCCTATCCAGAGGGAAAGAAATCTCTTTATAGCCATTTATCAGAATTGCTGTCTGATTCCCTTCCAGCAGACCAACTAAGACCTGCTGGACCCCTGAGAGAACTCTTATATATTTTAGCACCCCTTCTAACCACATCTATCAGACTCTATCATAAGTCTTTTCCTAGTCCAGAAAAACCATTTACTCATTTACCCTAGTGGTATAAGCTCCTTCAATAATACTATATACCTAGGCCACTTATCTCTGATTAGATGTCTCTCTATAAATCCTCTCTGCTCAGCCTCCAGTATATACTGAGCCACTTCTTATAGCCTAGTCACTAGTATCTTAGTAATAAGCTTACAATCTATATTTAGAAGCATAATTGATTTCTAGTTTTTCCACTCCTCTCTCTTCTCCTTAATCTTAAACAGTAGAGTCATAAGACTCAAGTACTGCTCTCCAATCTATACTTCTGAACTAATGACCTCATCATACATCTCTGTTATTTCCTTTAGAATTAACTCAACTCCTGCTATCTTCTTCCAAAAATCCTACAATAAGCTATCTTCCCCTAGTACTATCTCTAAGCTTATTAATATCAGTACTCTCCAAATCTCCTCCCCTTATACAGAAGTACCAAGATCACCTAAGCCCTCTACTGGATCAGAGTGCCAGTCCTCCAGGTACCTCTCAATGTCTAGCACTCCAACTCCTCCTTTCTCCTTACTTTACAATTGCCTCACCATTTACTCAACTGATCCAAAATCTTCAGTATCTCAACAACTAACTCTCCTACCTCATCCAACACCTTCTCTCATCTCTACTATACTCTTCTTACCTATAGAAGTTGAGACAAAAACTTTATAGACCTCTATCTCTCCTCTAATCTCTGCCACCTTAGCCAAGCTGTCATGTTTTTTAGCTGTAGATCTTTCTCCTACCATAGCAAACCCTTCAACTCCTCCACCTCTAGTCTGATCCACTGAGTCCTCCAATCCTTCTCCTCACCATTATTTAATAAATCTGTTCATATGTAATACCAACAATTTTACCAATCTCTGAGAGACCCACCTCACTTACTTTCTCCTCTAAGTACTATATATCCTTTCTATCTCCCTCTAGTACTATTGTATATCTGATTTTAATCTCCTCTAGTAATTTCTAATTGTCAGCTCCTTTGCTCTCTAGCTAAGTATCCTGGAGCTAATGTCTATCATCTATACATCTCATAAGGAGGCCTCCTCTGATAATAAGGTATTCAGACACCAATATTCAGGCCCCTCTTCACTTTCTTCAAAATACCCCCCTCTTAGAAGACCTCAGTGATCTAACTATAGGCACTAAACTATTTTCAAAGTTCTCCAGATATCAACTCTTCAGCATTTGGCAGTCAATATCCAGTTGATTCTTGAGCCCAACTCTATCATCCAGTAAGTATTAGAGATAGAGGAAGAGGGCTCAGCAGGAGCCAGGGGAGTAAATCCAGAGTCAGTATCAAAGTGAATGGAAGATATATAGAAGAGCATATGTAAGGGAGACAAATAAAGAATGTACATAACTGAAAATGTATTAGCTATTTATTACTATGTAAAAATGCAGTCCTTATATAAAATATGATATCTCAAAAGAGAGGATATGCCACAACTCAGAGCAAATCAAATTAGGAACTATATGACTGCTGGAGATAAGCAAAGATAAAGAGGAAGCCAATCCCAGTTGCAGGATAAAAATCACAAATAAATACAAATAAAACAAATCCAAATTGAGATTAAAAAACATCTGCAGACCCTGGAGGGGAGAGCATGAGTAAGGGGTGAGGCTGAAATAGAGTGAGTCACAGCAAGCCTGAGTGAAGTGAGGGGCTGAAGACAGCGGAGGGAAGCAGAGTAAGACCAAGACCCTGGAGTGAGTACAAGACTCCAGAGGGGGCAAAGATGTTTTTTAATCCTCTCTAGCAGAGCCAGAAGTATCAGAAGGTGATGAAAATGCAAAATGAGAGCAATAGATTAAAGAAGAAACAGAAGGAAGATGCAAATGAGTAATCAGAGGACATTGAGAAAGAGATGAAAGTCCATGGTAAGAAAGAGAAGAGTGTAGGACAGTATCAGAGTGTTGTGCAACCCAACAAGCATGATCAAATAGTACAACAAGAATCAGGGGTAGGAATGAAGAGGGGGTACAGAGAGGGTAAGGAGAGAGGAAGAGAAGAGAGGAGGAATAAAGAGGAGAGGAGAGAAGAGCAAACAACAGACCATTCAATAGAAGCAAGCAGATCACAAATAATAGAAATAGGGTAGGCACAACAATGGATAATAAAGTTATCAAGAACCTGAACAGCAGACACCCAGTCAGAATAATGGAAGCAGTATAGTACAAGATGACATATCTCACTATGAATGTATTTGAGAAGAGTGCAATAAGAATAGTTGGAATGGAAGTCAGAGAACTATTGAGAATGAGGAAAATAGAAATAAACAACAGTTTGGAAGGGAGAAAGAGAGATGGAAAGGTCTAAAAATGGAATACTAGTCATACCACACACCCAAGTAATAGAATGATAGGAAGGGTAAATGCTATGAAATATACTAAGAATATCAATACCAGCAATAGTGAGAATAATAAAGTCATTGATATATTGGTGAAAGAAGATATCTTTAGCCCAGAATGCAATGGAAAGAGATGAAGAAAGATCACATATTGTATGAAGTTCATGAGTCAGACCAACAAGGTCAGCAAGGGTGGGGACACAATTTATTCCTATGGTAATACCAGAAGTCTGGTAAAAGGAGCCAAGGATCAACTCAAAATAATTAGAGCTGCAGATGAGGAGTATAAGCTCAATGATGGAAGCCAGCAAAACCAGGAAATTCAAAGAGAAAATAATGGACTCCAAGAAGCAAAGATAATCATCAATCTTATCAAAATAAATAGCAGTATAGAAGGAAGAGAAATCACTAGAGGCCAAATGGGAAAAATGGTGAACAGGCACAAAGGTGGAGCAGAAAAGGGTGAGCTCCTGAGTGTCATAAAGAACGGTATACTTAGGCCTAAGACAGTGTTATACTTAGGCCTAAGACAGTGTTGTAGAAGAGCTATCCAGAAGAGGAAAAAGTGGGATAACTACATCGAAATCTTAGTAGTAAGTGAGCTATAAGTAGCTATAATGGGATGCCAAGCCAAAGTAGGCTTGTGGACTTTAGGAAAGGCATAGAAAACTGGAAGATAAATGTCCAGCAAGGACAAAGAGTCCTGGAAGAAGTTAAAAATAGAGTTTGCAAATAGAGAATCCAAAAATAATCTAGTGTGAGCCAGAGAAACCCAAAGAAGAGTAGGAATCTCATCCAATCTAAGAGTGCTAAGCTCATAAGCCATGGCTTGAAGGAGGGCAGAAAGGCCATCAAGGTAGAGTGACTTTGAAATAAGTGCAAAACCCTAATTCTTATCAGTAACTGTGAGCAAATGCAAAGACAATTGCTTGACTGATTTAAGTGTGGTATACACAGTATAGTCTGAAACCAAACAAGAGTGAGTATATTCAGGAATGGACAGTGAGCAAGTCATGTCAAGGAATATACAATGTGAAGAGATATTGGGAGAGAGGGCCCAATTGCTAAAGACATAATAGCAAGAGAGCATCTCACTATGATTCTTAAAAAAGATGACAAGGTTAAGAGTATGACAGAAGTATATAAGATGAGCTGGATCAGTGAAGGAGAATTGTGAGAGAGTCACAGAGAAAATGAAGTAAGGACCCAAGAAAAGGGCAAAGACTTGAAGGAGAGAAAGAGGGCAGTCAGCTGAAGAAAAAGGAGGAGACAAAAGTATTCCAAGAGAAGAATAAACCTGAAAGTTCAAAACAAGCAACTGGAAAAGGTGAAGGGGGGACAGCATGAGGAATCACTCAGGGTATACCAGAAGTGACAATGGAATCTGAGAGAGAACAGAGATACTGGGGAAGAACCATACCAGGGGGAAGTTTAAGAGTGGGAGGCCTTCTCCTTCCCTCTGACTCTTTTTGAAGGTGGCGAGCCTAATGAGTGAGAGCATATCCTGTTAGAGTATCAGACCTTACAGCCACAGGCTTTCATACAGCTCTTACATTTGGGAGCATGGGTAGAGGAGGTGAAGGAGGAGCTAGCAGAGGAGGCAGAGGGAGAGTGAGCAGCCAAAGAGATAGCAGTATGAGGGACACCACCAAGGGGGCAGACAGACTTGACCAGACAGTGGAGGTGACCAGAGCAGACAGCACAGGGCTAAGCCCCAACAGAGCGAGAACCAAGTTGGTGGCCATGCTTGGGGGCAGAGAGAATAGAGGAGGAGGCCTTAGCAGGAGAGAGAGACTGAGAGGAGGCTGATGAAGTCTTGTTGGACTTAGCAGGGGTCTTGGGTGGCAGTGGTAGCAAAGGAACAAATCTTGGCATGAGTGGCAGTATGAGCTTTGGCACAGATGATCTCAGAGACTAAAACCTCAGGGGAGGCAGATAGGGAGCAGTGGTGGCAGTGCAAGTAGCAGTGGCAGTATATGATATTTCCTGCTCATAAAGATGAGTAACAAAAGAGGTACTGGCAAGGAGGAAACATCAGACAGCATTGATGTCAGTGGTAGTGGAGGGAACATCTTGGACAGCAAAGCCACAAAAAGGAGCAGTGTCTGTGAAGTGGGAAGAGGTGAGGGCCACAAAGGAGGCACAGATATAGTAGAAGAAGGTAGAAGCAGTAGCAATAGTAGTGGCTGCAGCATCAGTGGCAGCAAGCTTAATAGTAGCAGTAGCAGTACAAACCTCTTCAGAGAGGGCTTGGCAGTGGGCCCAGAGAGAACAGAGTATTGAATAGTAGACAGAGCAATAATATTGATATTACAGCAGAGATGAGTCTCCTTGGGAGAGAGGACAAGGACCAATCAGAACTGAGAGAAGAGTAGATGATCAGACAGATGAAGGTCCAAAGAGAGAGAAAGGATGGTAGATAAGATGTAGGTCTTAAACAAGACAGTAGTGGAAATGAAAGTGGGGGGAGAGAGAGGAGGAAGAACCTCATCCATAACCTCATCAATAGAGATAGAGGCCCTGAGGGCAGATAGAACAGCAGTAGAGAAAGAGGGCCCAGCAGGAGCTAGGGGAGTAAACCCAGAGCCAGTATCAAAGTAAACAGAAGATATGTGGAAGAGCATATATAAGGGGGATGAATAAAGAATGTAACTGAAAATACATCAGCTGTTTATTGCTATGTAAAAATGCAGTTCTTATATATAAAATATGATATCCTAAAAGAGAGAATATACCATAACTCAGAGCAAACCAAATTAGGAACCACATGATCATCAGAGATAAGTAGAGATAAAGAGAGAGCTAATCTCAGTTCCAGGATAAAAATCACAAACACAAATAAAATAAATCCAAATCAAGATTAAAAAACATCTGCAGACTCTAGAGGAGTGAGCATAAGCAAGGGGTGAGACCAAAATGGAGTAAGCTATAGCAAGTCTAAGTAAAGTAAGGAGCTGAAGGCAGCAGAGGGGAGCAGAGTAAGGTCAAGACCCTGGAGTGAGCATGAGACTCTGGAGGGGGTAAGGATGTTTTTTAATCTCAATTTGAATTTGTTTTATTTGTGTTTATTTGTAATTTTTATCCTGCAACTGAAATTGGCTCACTCTTTATCTCTACTTATCTCTGGTAATCATGTGGTTCCTAATTCAGTTTGCCCTGAGTTGTGGCATGTCCTTCCTTTTGGAACATCATATTTTGTATATAAGGACCATGTTTTTACACAGTAATAAATAGCTGATGCATTTTTGGTTACATCTTTGTTCATCCCCCTTATATGTATATACTCTTCCATATATCTTCTATTCACTTTAACACTGGCTCTGGGTTTGCTCCCCTGGCTCTCACTGGGTCCTCTTTCTCTATGACTCTACAATCCTCTCATCCAAGCCTTCTAGTATCTACTAATGAACTTAGATATTTACATAACTTCCTCCCAGGCTTCTATACTACTACTCTTACTAGTCATCCCACTTCTCCCATCAGTTCTGTCTACCTTCCTATCACATATCATATTAAAGTCTCTACCTAGTGTCACATAGTAGTTGCTAAGTCCTTCAAATATGTCAGATTCTCTCTAAGGTATATCTTTTAGACTAACTATAAGTTTGTTATAAGCAAGTTCTTATTAGAGTACCTTCCCAAGATCTTATTTCTCAAACTTCTTATCTTTAAACTGTCTTTTTATCTCTTAGATTGCTTGTATATAATTGAGAGTAAGTAAACTAGAACTGACTTTATTTCAAAAGAAATAAGAGGGATATTTATATAAAATATAATTCAATGGTTGATAAGTTATAAAGCTAAATATAAATTCCAATAACCAAATAAAATACTAGAATATAGAAAACTATGGTTGTAAGTATAAGTTTAAGTATCTGTATAAATAGTAGTATAGAAAAAGGATACCAGAAGAATTTCTGAGTTATAAGATCAGAATGCTAGAAGAATAATAGTTATATAGAAAAAGGATACTGGTAGAATCCAGTATTACCAAGAACTTAGAGCAGAATATTCAGAACTATGGGGGCTTCATCTTCATCACTATTATCAAGGCTAGAGGTCAGAGATAGGATGTTTTCAAAGAAGATAAGATCTGTGAATACTTTATCTATTTTGTATGTTTTTATATATATTATATGGAATGATGTCATCATTTATGATGTCATCATTGATAATGTCATCATGGGTGATATCATCTTATTCAGCAGCAGGGAAAGCAAGGAGATCTGGGGCTCTCTAATCTACAACATTCTCTTCTACAAAATAAGAAACAAATGTAGAGTCTTGGGGAGGTCTAATCTAGATACTGGAGCCTTGGAATATTGAGATCAATTTATATAGAAATTGATCAGAATTGTCCTCAAGGATAGAATTCTAGAACTCTCCTACCTCATCACTATTGAGAGTGATAGTAGACAGGGCTTCTGTGGCCACTATGGCCTCTAGTATATTAGTACAGTAGGCTGACAGTTTTTTGAAGTCTGAGGTTCTAGTATACTTCAAGTTGGAGATCGATCATAGTGCATGCCTAAAGACCTGATGAATCTTCTTGGCTATCCTTATCTCACATATATCCATAGAAGTAGTATCTTATATTTAGTGCTCTGAACAAGTCAATTCGAATCAAATCCAGATTTGATTCATCACATGACAGTTTGATCCAAATCTCAAATCTGAAGTCATCTGAATCAACTTGGATTAATCCGAATTGCCCCATCCAAATCACCCCATCTGAATCACCCATCTGAACTACTCCAATCTGAATCACTCAATCTGAATCACTCAATCTGAATCACTCAATCCGAATCACTCAATCTGAATCACTCAATCTGAATCCTCCAATTTGAATCCTCCAATTCGAATCCTCCAATTTGAATCCTTCAATCTGAATCCTCATCTGAATCCTTCAACCAAATCCTCTAATCCAAATTCTTCACATGACTCATATGCTGGATGCATCTATAATACAATATACACACATGTATACACAATACACACACACATATATATATGCATATGCAAACATGCAAACACATATGTCAACAGATTAGTCTTCAACAGTTCACAGTACCAATGATGCTTCAAGTCAAACATCTCTGATAGTTCCACACCTTCTATGCAATTCTCGCTCTGAGATCTGGCAACATTGTGCTAAGATAGGAGATGATATTATTTATAATTATTGCAAGTAAAAAATTAAGATACACCTATTGACACTTTTTGTTTGTTTTGACACATATAATATTATTTCATCCACCCCCATAAACTGCATTAGCCAGAAGTTCAAAATGTTTAGGGGTATGACTTTGAATATGAATCAACATATAAAAGACAAGCACTCCCTATGGGGATTGGGTAGTGGGTGGTGATGTTGTATAATTATTCATAGACTGGTAATAAAGGTGGAGTCCAAGTGACTATAAAAAAAAAAAAAAAAAAAAAAAAAAAAAAAAAAAAATATATAAAAGACAAACACTCTAACAAAATCAAAAAGAACATGGAGACAAATAAAATTGACATCCAAGCTGTAGTGGATATGTTTATCTGATTGCCCAACTATTTCTGTACCAACAATGCCATTTAATGAAAAATAATTAGCCATACTTTTTGGCAGAATTTCGAAATCAGCTCATTCACTAGATTGTGTGCACAGACCAACCATTCACAACCATCGAGAGTGATCAATTGCATAGCATCTTTGGCCTTCTCAAGCATGATTTATATTTGCCAAGTGTCAATACTATTCACAAAGATGTCCTGGAGGTCTATAGGAAGGAGTATGACAATCTTTGCCAGACACTTCAGATAAAATAAGGGCAGCACCATGACCTTTGCAAGCTGAATTATATAAAAGAGCTCACCAATTTAACCTCACATTTAATAAGCAGAATTCAGCAGGCAAAATTTTGTTTACAATCAACACATAGATATCTCCCAATGCAATTTCATTTCTGGGCATTACCAGTCATTGGATTGACCTCGATTGGTAGCTTAAATCTCTCACCCTTGACTTTGTCAAACTTGCTGGCCCTTATTCTGGAGATAACATCACAGATGCTTTTATTAGTTATATCTAGGAGCTTGGGATCACCACCAAGGTAAAAAAGGGGGGCTTGCCATCAGGTCGGCATTTTGAGAGAGGTCCTAAACTAAACCAAATTTTATTGGTTATTTATTTTCGCATAAATTTGCTGACTGAATATTTCAAGTACAGATTTTGGCCATTATGATGGACAATGCCACAAATAACTCAACATTTTTCAAAGTTTTAGCAGCCAACCTCAAACAGGAAAACATGGCCTTTGGTACAGAAAGCTGCTATGTATAATGCCAGGCCCACATACTGAACCTCACTGTTCAGAACTATCTTATGTATATAGACAAAACATCTGAGAGAGGAGGGGCCCTGAGTATAATTTCCAAGCTGTGCAACCTGGTTGTATCAGTCTGATTGTCCCCACAACGATAAGACAAATTCACTGTATAGTGTAGGGCAATCAGTTTAGCCCTGAAAGAGCTTATATTGGATGTCTATATGCATTGGAACTCAACATTTGCAATGATTCAGTGCACGCTGAAGTTTGCTATAGTATGTGTCCTTTTTTTCTTTGGTCATTTGAAGCAACTTGTTTTGGATAATTGAAGATTTATTTTAAAAAAAA
>RBNI01001479.1:0-22254 GCA_003990745.1 Jimgerdemannia flammicorona | reverse complement strand
AAAAAAAGTATACAAAACTCATACTCTACCACAGGTCTTGACATAATTATATTTGACATATGGTCATGTGACTAATTTTCGCAAAAGGCAGTAAAATTGAAATGTAAAATACTATATGATAGCTTATCATATCTTGAAATTTTATTTTATAAAATATCTTTTCAACAATTAATATCTCTGTAATCTATCAATAATTATATATTTGAGCTCTGTAATATTATATATTAGGTTCTCTATATAGTTATAGAGCTATATTTTATTAAATATATATAGCATTTAAAGGAATAATGTTGGTCAGAGCATATTAGTTTTTTTAATCATCATGTGATTTAGCATATAAGTCCAATGATATTTGCAATATCTAATCATATTTTAATGCATAAAAATGTCGAGTCTAGCATTTTTATGCGTCAAATATTTGATCATATATATAAACCATGGAATTGGGAAAATCTCGTTTTTGCCTCTTTCTCTTGAGTTTTTTTAATCATCATGTGATTTGGCATATAGGTCCAATGATATTTGCAACATCCAATTATATTTTAACACATAAAAATGTCAAGTCTAGCATTTTTATACATTAAATATTTGATTGCATATATAAACCACAGAATTGGAAAAATGTCATTTTTGCCTCTTTCTCTTGAGTTTTTTTTTAATCATGTAATTTGGCATATATATCCAATGATATTTGCAACATCCAATCATATTTTAACACATAAAAATATTGAGTCTAGCATTTTTATACATTAAAATATGATCATTCATGCTGCTCTTGTCACATGCACTGGGTATTCTTTTATCCATATAATTATCTGAATGTATTCATTATTGGACCTTGTTATGTAGAATTTGATAACAATCTATTCTTATAACTTTTGAATTAGTTGATATATATATTTGTGTATAATTAAAGATAAAATTTATCATGCATATTGTAATGTGCTGGCTCAATAGAGGCAAATTACAAGGTTGGGGGTTGATGTAGTTTGGCTTGAGCCTCCAGTTACTTTGTCAAAAAGCAACAAAATGTTCTAAGATTCCTGAGGTCCTTGGTGTTTAGCTGTATAATAGTTAAGATCTGGATACTGTGTGAGCGGTTTCCTTTTTGGGACAGGTTCTTGGGTATAGTGGCGATTTGTGTATGTGAATGGGTTTCCTTCTTGGGTCAACTGGGAATGGTAGAATTCGTGTGTAGCATGACGATCTTGTGCGTGACGGTCTGGCATTTTAGTGGTTCTCCTTATGCGATTTCTGCATGATGATCTTGTGTAGCGCAAGTGAATTCCTTATTCGAGTCAACTGAGAATGCCACAATTTGTGTAGTATGAAGATCTTCCAAAAGTATGTGATTTCTGGTGGATGACTCAATTTGGTTCACTGGGAATGGAGGATGGTGCGGATTCTCCTTACTGGGAATTGTACTAGTGGCAGGTTTCTCTTGGCTTACTGGGAATAACAAATAACTCGGACAGAGCGAATCGGGCTCTTCTGGGAATATGGATGACTAGAAAATGGCAGATGATGCAGATTCTCCTAAATTGGCGGGCTTCTGGGAAATAACTCAGATGGTGCGGATTCTTTCTGAATTGGCTTCAACTAGGAATATTACTCGGATGGCGCAGGTATGCAGATAACTTGAAAATGGTAGATGACGCAGATTCTCCAGAATCGGCGGGCTGGGAAAGGGTCTCTTTGCAAAGTTATGTTAAGGACTGGCTTCATTTGCATGAACGGATTCCCTGCGAAGTTGCATCAGAAACTGGCTTGAGCAAGGCAGCTTTTTTTTAGGCTTTCTAACTTGGAAACAGCAGCGAAGTTCTTCCTTGAACTTGGTGGCAAACTTCAGGCTTATCTGGCAAGCGAATCAATCAATCTTTTTATCAGAAAGTGGACCAAAGTGGGGAAAAGGGACCAATGCTCAATCTTTAGAGGCTTCTTTGGTTTGCTTCAACTTTTCGGACTGAGGTTTATTCACTCTTGTCTCTGGGGTAATTTATACATTGTCATTGCTATCTGGTTGCTATCTGACTAACTATAGACTTGCTATCTATGGTGTGTTTGGGTGGATGGTTACTGTCCAGCAGACAGCCACTGTCCAGGGGACAGCCACTGTCCACATTATTCTCTTCTTTGGTTATCTGGTTATTTATACATTTTTCCGCAGCAATGGTTGCTGGTTACTAAGCTGTGTATTCACGTCATCTTGGCAAATTGTTTGCATTATCTTGTTGAGATATAATTCAGGTAGTATGTCTTGGTTTGTCACATCAGCCCCCACTGAAGGGTAGTCTGTCTCAGACTATTCTTCAGTCATCATCCCAATAAGCATAAACATCCTCTGTGTCTATGCCTGTTCCATTATCTTCATTGTCTGTATTGCGATCACTCTATTCTAGTTCTGGATCTTCTTCTTGCCCTTCGGGAAACAGGATGTCTACTTGTTGGAGAATACTCTGAAAAGTAGTCTCATTCATCTGATGAATATCATTGAGGTAGAAATGAGATTGCACTAGGGCTCCAACATTTCGTTTGTACAGGGTGTAGATTCGCTTGGCAGTTCTTGCTTCTTGGCGAGTTACCCCAGCTAGTCCTCCAATGTATGGCTGTTCTTCAAGTAATTGTCCGATGTTATAGAAGGCTTGTAGATGGTGGATCTGTAACAATCTTTGAGCAATGATAAGGTTCTCTTGATGCCTCTGGATCAATTGTATTGGGGTTCCTTCAAGTTGGCGAAACTGGGGCAAGGGAACTGGTAGAGCTTGGAAAGAGCTGAGGATGAGGGTCTGAAGGCGCTGATCAATCCTTTGGCTCATGGTGTAGAAGGGATATATAGTTTGAGGTAATTGATGTGTACTGGTGTTCTCAGGGTTCATCCATCCATGCTTCTTAAATAGATGCTGGTTCCTCTGATGTTGTGTACAAGATAAGGTCCTTTCCATTTTGGTTCCAGTTTGGCAGCAAAGTTTGTCTCAATTATGATTTTCCAAACTAGGACTTGATCTCCAATCTTGATCTCCTGATCCTTCTGTTTTTGGTTATAGTACTTCTTTTGTCTTTCCTGAGCTTTGATAATCTGTCCTTGGGCTTGATCATGTAACTGTTCTGCCTTTTTGAAGAGGTCTCCAAGATTCTCATGGTCAGCAGTTCTGGTTCTCTTGGCAAACATCATTTCAAATAGCTTTTATTTAGTGGAGGCAGCAGGGGTGTTCCGAATTTCCCATAGGATCTCAGATAAGCAGAGGTCCCAATTAGTAGGATTGACTCAGGCAAGTTCTTTCTTGATGGTCTGGTTCATTCTCTCTGTCATGCCATTGGTCTGGAGGTGGTATGATGTGGTTCTTTTGAGGTGGATATTGTGAATTCAGGTATAACTTATAATTATATTGTTGATGAATTCTGTGCCTCGGTCAGAGATGAGTTCTTCTGGGGGTCCATATCTGAGTGTAAGTCCATAGAGGAGGCCTACAATGGTTAAGGCATCTGCAATTTCCATTGGGAAAGCCTCAGGCCACTTGGCCCATTGTTCCACAAATATAAGGATATATTTGTTTCTTCTTAGTATAACTGGTAGAGGTCCAATTACATCTACTCCCCATCTCTGAAAGATGTGAGTGGGTGGGGGAATTAATTGCAAAGGGGCTTGATAGTTCTTCTTTCCTTGGTACTTCTGGCAAGTGTCACATTTCTGGATGATGTCTCAGACTTGAGTTCTGAGGTTAGGCCAGTGTTGATACAGTTTTCGAATCTTGTCTTCTGTACTTGTCTGTCCTTGATGGGCCTTCTGATGTTCTTTATGGATGAGATCTTCTTGTGCCTTGATGGTCTGAGGAGCTTCCTTTAGGGTGTAGTTCCTCGGGACACCCTTTTTCTGGTTCATTGGGGCTGGTGGGAAAGTACATCAACATTGTTGTGAGCTTTCCCTGCTTTGTGAATGATGGTGATTTTGTAATCCTAAAGGATAAGGATCCAGTAGGCTAGGATTCCGGTGGGTTCCTTGCGATTGAATAACCATTTGAGGGCTGTATGGTCTGTGATCAGAGTGAACCTTTTTCCAATGAGGTAATGCTTGAACAGAGTGACTGCCCATATAACTGCAAGGCATTCCAGTTTGGTGCTACCATAGTTCATCTGCTGCTGATTGGTAGCTCTGCTTGCATAAGCTATCACATGGTGCTGTTGATTGGGTCCTTCTTGGGCTAGAACTGCTCCGAGGCCATCTTTAGAGGCATCTGTGTACAAGATGAATGGCTTCTGTAGATTGGGGCGCATAAGGATTGGTGCTGTAGTCATGCGGTTTTTGAGTTCTTTGAAGGCTTTTCCTTGTGATTCTGTCTATTTGAATGGCACTTCTTTCTTGAGAAGGATCCGGATTGGGGCAGCGATTTGAGCAAAGTTCTTGATAAACCTTCTGTAGTAGGATACTAGCATCAGGAATGATAGTGTTTCCTTCGGGGTCTTGGGTACTGGCCAATTGTTGATCTTCTTAGTTTTCTTTGGGTCTGTATGCATTCCTTCTTTTGAGACTATGAATCCGAGGAATTCGAGTTTCTGTTTCCCAAAGTAGCATTTCTTTGCATTTAGTCTCAAGTGGTTTTTACGGGTGAGCTTGAAAAATTCCTCTAGGTAATGCAGGTGTTCTTCAAAATTTACTGAATAAATGTTGGAATCATCCATGTATACAATCAGGCAGTGGTGGATCAAAGGGGTATAGACTGAATTCATCATCCTCTGGAAGGTGGGGAGTGCATTGCAAAGTCCAAAGGGCATTCAGAGGTACTCAAACAGTTTTCCTAGAGCAAGGAAGGCTGTCTTTTGAATGTCCTTGGGGTCCATGGGAATCTCATGGAATCCTGCAAAGAGGTCCATACTGCTGAAGTATCTGGCATCTTGTAACTGATCCAAAAGGTCATCGATTCTGGGCAAAGGATAGGCATCCTTTTCAGTGACTGAATTGAGTTTCCTGTAATCCACACAGAGTCTCCATCCTCCTTTCTTTGGTACAATAAGTATAGGACTGGCCCAAGGGCTGGTAGAGGGTCGGATGACTCCATTGTCTAAGAGTTCTTGAATGTGCTCCTTTTCGAATATTTTCAAGTGATGGGGTATTCTATAGGGTTTCTGCTAGATGGGTGTTGCATTTCCTGTATTTATGCTGTGGTGATATGAAGGGTTGTATGGCAGGTTGCCATAATCGGTGGTGAAGATATCTTGATATTTATTGAGTAGTTCTACTAGTTGTTGCTGTTGTTGAGGTGTCAGTTCTTCTCCAATATTGGTGGAAGGCTTTACTGTCTCCTGGGTCGCAGAGGGGCCTTTCCTTTCTTCTGGGACCTTTTGCCATTTCCTGATAGGTTTAGTTCATAAACTTCCCTATGAGTTCAGTTGAGAAAAGGCACCAGATGTCCTATGATGGTTCCTTTCAGCAAGATGATGGTCTCCCAACTTTGGTTGGTTCCTCGGGAGTGTACTGGATTCATCTTGTCAGGGAATGTGTGTCCCTCTATGTCCAGGTGTGGAATATCTTCCTTAGGTTCAAAGAAGATGTTTTTGGGGTCGGGTGGTGCAAAGATTTCGAAGGTAGTTTGTTCTCCAGGCTCTAGGATGAGATTCTTGTGCAGTCTGACTGGTTGCCAGTACACTTGCTGGGGAATATTCCTCTTGAGGCGGTTGACTTGAAGGAGATATACCTCCTTCCTGTCTGAACTTCTAAATCCCTTTGCTTGTTTTGTTCCTTCAGTTAGTTTGGAGACTTCCTGTAACTGTGGGGTCTTGACCTTCATGAAGACTGCTTGGGCAATCTTCTGTCCTCTAATGATTCGGTACTATTCTGTACTGCTGTTATGTAGAATAACCTTGATTTTGCCTATATATCCAGGGTCAATGGTTCCTCCTTCTACAGTTATCCCTTGTCTGGCAAGTCCGGACCTTGAGGTCAGTTGAATATAAGCTCCTTGGGGTGGCTGCATAGCTAATCCAGTTCTGACCATGAAAGTTTTTCCAGGCTTAATAGATTCATCCTCCAGACTGTGAAGATCATATCCTATATCTTCTGGGTGGGCTTTGGTCAGGGGTTTGGCCTTTGGATGCAGCAGGGCATACTGAGCAATATCTTTGCTGAGTTTGGGCTTTCCTAGGGCTGAAGCTCCACTAGTAGAGAGCCTCCAAGCTCTGAGGTTGAGGTGTGGCCATCTGGCTCTGGTAGAAGGGTCTCAGAGGTAATTAATTCCCCTTCTTCCTGTAGGGTCTAGGGCTTCCATGAAGTTGGCAGCATCTTCTGCCCATCCTTGGCAGGTAGCATGTCTGATGAGAGCTAGGATATCTTCTCCCAAATCATAGATCTTGAGGATTCTTTTTCCTGGCTTCTTGGTCTGGCTTTTTTGAATCTGGCTTTTTCGGATCTGGCTTCAGTTATCTCCTTTCTTCAGAGTATGCACTGCAATATCATGACTGAGATGAATCTTCTGATGTCTGCAGTCTTGGCAGTCAGGGTGTTTTCTGTGGTTGCAATATCTCATTGCTTGAAAATGATGTTCCTGGCTATTTATCTCTTGTTGTCTTGGAAATTGGTACCCATCTTGATCATAGGTTGGGGGAAGGGTAGATAAGGGGTATATTTCTGTTTGGGTAAAGAAGCCTTGTCCCCTAAATTGACTTTGTAACCTTGTAGTGACTTCTTGGAAGGTAGTGGACTGTGCAAGAGTAGTTGGGAGTTCTGGTCTCTGGGGTCTCTGTCTTTCTTGTTGGTCCAACAGATGACACTGGTAGCAATAGTCTCAGAGAGAGTAGAAGACCATTTGGTGTAGACATCTTCTTAGCCAAAAAGCTTTCTCTTAGTGAGTCTCTTTCTTGGAAATAATGGTGATTGTACTGAGTCCTTCTTCTATATTCCAAGGGTGGTGGTGTCCAACAAGGGTTATCCCATGGAATAAGTTTGGGGACCTCTTCTTCATTGGGTGCTTCTTGTTCAGGAACTTCTTGGTCAGAAGTTTCTTCTTCCTCAGATGATTCTTGACCCCAAATCGCTTGTACTTCTACAGCTTTGGTTGCAGGTGTTTCTAGAACATGTCTGCATTTCTTCTTCTTTCTTCTGCACTCTGGGCAGGCTGTGTCAGGCAATTTCCTTGTTTCCATAATCTTGGAGGAGTGCTCGGGACACCTATGTCTCTTGAGGCATATAGGGCATCCTTTGATTTCTCCTGCAATAGCTCCAATAGTGATAGGGATGGTATTCTTGGCCCACACATTGTCTTCTGGTCTGTCATCTACCAGGTTAATTTGGGGATTGAGTCTGGGATCATTTCCATCTTCAGATTCTTCTTCCTCTTCTGTAGTAGACTCCTCACTACTGGTATATTCTTCTTGAATAGTGACCTTCTTTTTCTTCTTTGATTGCTCATAGCTGGTCACCTTAACTCTATACTTCTTGCCTCAGTAGTCAAACTTGAGTACTTGTTGGCTGATATCAACAACTGCATTCATTTCCTTCATCCAGTTGGTGCCAAGGATCATGTCATAGGTGATAGCTTCAGTGACAACAGCTTTGGGGATGGAGAACTGAATGTGTCCAAGAGAGATGGTGATATTCCATACTTCTCTAAGGGGTTGAGTTTGGGCTCTATCTGCTACTATGATGCTGAGGTTGGATGGTCCATCAATGGGCCATTGGAGGGTGTCCAGAAACCATTTGGTAATGACACAGACAGCTGCTCCAGTGTCTATGAGGATTTTTGCTTTTTGTCCTCCAATGTCTCCATGTAAGTAGGTGCTGACATGTCTTTCAGCTGCTTGGACAGGGATGGGGGCTGGTTCTTGCTGTGGGATTGGAACTTGGCCAGTGCTAGACCTTGTTGTTCTCAGCAATTTGTTTCGAACTCCAGCTGGTGTCAGTTGCAAGAACTGTAGGAGAGGGACTTCCATCTTGGCTTCTTAGATCTTCTGCCAGGCTTCATTATAAATGTCTCTAGGCATGGTCTTCGGAGTGTACTTCTTCTTAGGCTTCAGAGATATAGGTTCCCATTCTTCTTGTTCTATTTCTTCATCTTCTGGTAGTAGCTCATTTGTTTCAGGCACAAATGATGAGGGAGTTCAGGGAGGTGTTTCTACCTATTCCTCCTCATACTCTTCATCTTCTTCTTGGATCATTCTTCTGCTGACATTTCTGGATGGCCTTCCTACAGGTCTCTTCCTTTTTTCTGCTGGGTAGACTATTTTTCGGATGCTAACCTTAGTGGGATACAAGTCTAGGTCACTGTAGTCTTCACTGTTGCTTGCTTCTTCGAAATCTTCAACAGGATGGGCTTCAGTCTTCTTGTACTGAGTGTCATTCCTTCAGTTCGGTGGTTCTGAGTCCCTTCAGTCACTTCTTTTGTTGTCACATTCAGTGGCATAGTGTCTGAATTGTCCACAGTGGAAGCATTGGACTTGGGCTCTGTCTTGGGCAGGGTACCTTCTTTCTTCTTGCTGGTAATTCCTGTTATCTCTTGATGGATAACCTTGGCTCCTCTGTGATGGGTATATTCTGTTATCCTGGTAACTCTGATTTTCGTGGATGGTGAGTTTTTCAATCTGTCCAACCAATCGGTCCAACTTGGAGCTAAGGTCTTGGATTTCACTTCTGTCCTTCTTTCCTTTCTTGGCTGGTCTTCTTTCTTCAGATCTTTCTTGTCCTTGAAGGAGTCCTTGCAGGGCCTTGACTAGGATATCTTCTTTATCTTCCTTCTTATCATGATTACTCCAGGTAGTTCCTTGTCTGACATCAAAGTATCCTTGGGCTGCATCTACTTGTTCCTTGGACCTTCTGATGCCTAGAGTGCAGACATGCTGAGCAATATTTGGGGGAATTCCATTCATGAAGGTCATTGGACCTATGATGTCTTGGTTGGTGGCATTGAACCTAGCAGAATGCATTCTCTTCTGGATTCTTGTGAAAAAGGCTCTGGGTGATTCTCCAAGATTCATCTTCATCCCCATGATGGATTCCTGAGCCTTGTGGCGGGTTTCATTTCCTGCATACTTTTCGATGAGCCAGTGGACTATGGCCTCATATTCTAGCTCATCAGATATTGCTGCTTGTATTTGTCTTGCTTGTTCTGAATCTCAGTTGTTTGCTGTTCAATAGAAAATTCCTCTAGCTGGTTCTCTGAGCTGGACTTTGTAGATGGCGATTTTTCTTTCATCTGAGAGATTTCTCAAGGCTGCAATTCCTTCAATTCCATCAAGGAATTCTCTGGAGTCCTCCTCTGGTATCCTGCAAAGATTGGCAATGAGGTGGCCATTTCATCATCACTTTCTTCAGATTCTGGTTCAGGTTCGGATTTGGATTCTGATTTGCTTTCTGAGCTGTCACTGGAGATGGGGGTGCTTGGGTATCTTGAGGATGGTGTTCTGGTCCTTGGACGGAGTGGAATAGGCCTAGGTAATCTTGTAGGAGCTACTTCTAGTTCTGCAAAAGGTTGTGATAGGGGTTCTATTAGTGAGATTAGTGGGACTGGTGTGGGGTGTCTGGCTGTGAAGTGTTGGGTTCGTGTGATAAGATCTTCTAGTTCTTGTGCAAGTTCTCCAAAATCTCTAGTAGGGCTGTCTGTATTGTCTGGTTGATCTGGTTGGTCTGGTTGGGGATTTCGGGCTGTACTGCCTTCTGGTTCTGGTTGGGATCCTTCTGATGCTGGGTAATTGGCAAGTCTTGAAGTAATTACTTCTCTTTCTATCCAGATACTGGTAATAACTAGTTCTCCTATAGTAGTAGAGATTGGTGTTGGGTCAAATGTATCCAGTTTGACTGTGGGTTCTTGTGAGCTGAAAAGTCACATTGATTTTGAAATCTTCCCAGTTGAGCCCCCCAAATGTAATGTGCTGGCTCAATAGAGGCAAATTACAAGATTGGAGGTAGATGTAGTTTGGCTTGAGCCCCCAGTTACTTTGTCAAAAAGCAACAAAATGTTCTTGGTATTTGGTGGTATAATAGTCAAAACTGGATATCTGCAAGCAATTCTAGTGATTTCCTTATTGGGACAGTTCTCTGGGTGTGGCGGCGATCTGTGTTTGGCAGAATTCATGTGTAGTGTGACAGGTTCCTAATTCGGGTCAACTGGGAATGCCACGAATTTGTATAGCATGATGATCTTCAAAAGTATGTATGACAGTCTGGCAATTTAGTGGTTCTCCTTATACGATTTCTGCATGACAATCTTTATGTAGTATGGTGGATTCCTTATGCAGGACATTCTAATAATTGGGCAGGTAACTCAATTTGGCTCACTGGGAATTGTACTGGCACAGTTTCTTCTGTACCGGGCTCACTGGGAATAAATAACTTGGTGGTGGATAATTCAGATAACTCAGATAACTCGGATGTCGCAGGTTTGGCCTCGACTGGGAATATTACTCAGATGGCATGGGTTTTCTGGGAATGCAGATAACTTAAAAATAGTGGATGATGTGGATTCTTCCTGAATTGGTGGGCTTCTGGGAAATAACTCAAATGTCATGAATCGGGCTCTTCTGGGAATACTACTCAGATTCTTGGCAAGTTACATCAAGACTGGCTTTGTTTGCATGGAGTTGCGTCGATAGACTGGCTCTACTGTGAAGTTATGTCAACAGACTAGCTTGTGACAAGAATAAGGCTCTCTGAGAATGCGGCAAATAACTCAAAAGGCAGTGAAGTTCTTTACTCGAACTTAGGCAGCAAATCTTTAGGCTTATCTAGCAAGCAAACCAATAACGTGGCTTATTCCTTAAGTGGCAGGTTTCTTCAAAAGGCAGTGAAGTTCTTTACTCGAACTTAGGTGGTAAATCAGCTTTGTATTGGAAAGTGGACCAGAGTAGAAAGGGGACCAATGCTCAATCTTTAGAGGCTTCTTTGGTGTTTGTATTTCGGACTCGTTCTTTGTATCGGAAAGTGGACCGGAGTGGGAAAATAAGCTCACAATCTCCTAGCAGTGGCTGTAGAGTTCCTCTCAAAGTATGGTAGGCAGACTTGTCTTTTGCTTCAATTTCGGACTAAGGTTTATTCACTCTTGTCTCTGGGGTAATTCATATAAGTTGGTTGCTATCTGGTTACTATGTGGCTAACTATAGATCTGCTACTTATGGCAGGTGTACAGAGTCTGTATGGTGTATAGGACCTGTACAGTATACAGAGTCTGTATGGTATACAGAGTCTGTATAGGTAAACAGACCCTTTCTGGTATTTCTGGCTATTTATACAGTTTTTCACAACAATGGTTACTGGTTACTATACTGTATGTTTGCATCATTTTGCCTAATTGTTCACATCATCTGGTTAAGATATAATTCAGATGATACATTTTGGTTTGTCACAATATATTGTAGATAATTAAACTGATTATTAGCCCTAAGTTTTGAGTTCTTGTGAGAAAGTACTAAGTTTCAATTGTCTGTTGAGATAGAGTTTAGATATCATCTTTAAATTCTTATACTGATGAAAGTACTATACTTATATCTCTTTTTTTTTTTTTTTTTTTTTTTTTTTTATAGTCACGTGGACTCCCTTTATTAACTGACGTCTATAGTAATATTGATACAGCCTATGCCCTCAACCTATCTCACAGGGATCCCCCCCCTCTCTAGGTCCCACTAAAGATACCCCATCCACCTTCACCACAACTCTACCACCACTCTTCACTACAATCCTCCTTACTAATCCCTTATGTCTCCCCCCCTTGGGGCCCCAACCAATCCACCATGCCTTGAAGAGCTCGAGCATTAGCTCCTTCCACCTCGCCACCCTCAGCCTTACCGGCCTCTAAGGGCCCTCCTCAAAGACACTCCACCAGTGTTCTGCGAGCCCCACCCATATTGCAACGGCCCAACCAACTGTCAGCCACTCATTCCCCACCCCCCCCACCAGCCTTGACTGCAGTGCTGCCCACCACCCACCCCCCTCAGGGTCAGGCGCCGGTACTCCCAATCTCTCCCCAACAATCTTCCAAAAATTCTCCATACTCTCGCACTCCTCTAACCAATGTTCAGGAGTCTGCACTACCCCGCCCTCCTACCCTATATTATGATACTCCTCACAATCAAAGACCCTGCCATCCACCAGATGACTAGTCCTAAAGTTTAGCATCACATTACGCCACAACAGCCTCCACCATGCTACCCAGAATTTTGGCAGAAGCCACCTCGACACCACCTTGATCCAAGACTAGACGCCTGCCCAGTCCCATCCCTCTCTGATCCCAGCCCCTTGCCAGGTCTCCGGCCAAAGGTTCTGGCCCAGACCCCTAAGGCACTCTATACCATCCTCGAAGCAGAAGTCCTTGACCAAATTCCCTCCCAACAAGAGCCGGTCCCACCTCCACATCTCTGAACCCCAGTCTTCATCCCCTTCCGCACCTCGCCAATGGATTCCAATACAATAGGCCCCATCTACCACACCCCACCAGAATCTCTTGTACCGCATCCTCTAGCTACCATCCAAGGCCACCAAGGACAGTAGATCACTATACTTATATCTCACTCAAAATTATTAACAAGTTAGATCTGAGGGTTTTGTAATAAAAATACTACTTTATTCTTATATTTAGAGAAAGCAGAGCTGAGGTTATAATATACTCAGTATAGAGAGTATTTATATATTTAAGACTATGACTAAATATAGTATATTGGATATATATATATATATTTATACTATTTTGAATAACTATAACTATTAATTAGAAATTCTATAGAAATTTTTATAGAAATTTTTATCAGAATTTCTGTTGGAATTTTTAGTAACTTATAGATATGTATATGTAATAATTTATTATATTTTTCTTTTCTTTATCTAAGCCTACTTATTAGTAGTGCTCTGAACAAGTCAATTCAAATCAAATCCGGATTCGATTTATCACATGACGGTTTGATCCAAATCTCAAATCCAAAGCCATCCAAATCAACTCAGATTAATCCGAATTGCCCCATCCAAATTGCCCCATCCGAATCACCCATCCGAACCACCTCAATCTGAATCACTCAATCTGAATCACTCAATCTGAATCACTCAATCCAAATCACTCAATCCGAATCACTCAATCTGAATCCTCCAATTCGAATCCTCCAATTTGAATCCTCCAATTCAAATTCTCTAATCTGAATCTGAATCCGAATCCTTCAACTGAATCCTTCAATCCAAATCCTCCACATAACTCATATGCCAGACACATCCACAACACAATACACACACAATACACATACATACACATGCAAATGTGCAAACACACATGTCGACAGATCAGTCTTCAACAGTTCACAGTACTGATGATGCTTCAAGTCAAACATCCCTGATAGCTCTACACCTTCCATGCAATCCTCACTCCGAAATCTGGCAACATTGTGCTAAGATAGGAGATGATGTTGTTTGTAATTATTATAGGTAAAAAATTAAGATGCACCTATTAACTCGTTTGATATACACATAATATTGTTTCATCCACCCTCATAAACTGCACCAGCCAGAAGTTCAAAATGCTTGGTGGTACAATCTCGAACATAAATCGACACATAAAAGACAAGCACTCTGACAAAATCAAAAAGAACACAGAGACAAATAAAATCAACATCCAAGCTATGGTAGGTATGTTTATCTGATTGTCTAACCATTTCTGTACCAATAACGCCATTTAATCAAAAATATTTAGCCATACTCTTTGACAGAATTTTGAAATTGGCTTATTCACTGGATTGTGTGTACAGACCAGCCATTCACAACCATTGAGAGTAATCAATTGCATAGCATCTTTGGCCTCCTCAAGCATGATTTATATTTGCTAAGTGCTGATACTATTCACAAAGATATCCTGGAGGCCTATAGGAAGGAGCATGACAATCTCCACCAGACACTTCAGGTAAAATAAGGGCAGCACCATGACCTTTGCAAGCTGAATTATATAAAAGAGCTCACCAAATTAATCTTACATTCAATAAGCAGAATTCAGCAGGCAAAATTTCATTTATGATCGACACATGGACATCTTCCAATACAATTTCGTTTCTGGGCATTACTGGTCATTGGATTGATCTTGATTGGTAGCTTAAATCTCTCACCCTTGACTTCGTCAAACTTGCTGACCCTCATTCTGAAGACAACATCACAGATGCTTTTATTAGTTGTATCCAGGAGCTTGGGATCACAACCAAGGTAAAAAAAGGGGGACTTGCCATCAGGTCGGCGTTTTGAGGGAGGTCCTTAAACAAAACAGATTTTGTTGGTTATTTATTTTCACATAATTCGCCAACCGAATATTTCAAGTACAGATTTTGGCCATTATAACAGACAATGCCACAAATAACTCAACATTTTTCCAAGTTTTAGCAACCAGCCTCAAACAGAAAACATGGCCTTTGGTACAGAAAGCTGCCATGTGTGATACCAGGCCCACATACTGAACCTCACTGTTCAGGACTATCTTACATATGTAGACAAAACATCTGAGAGAGGAGGGGCCCTGAGTATAATTTCCAAGCTGCGCAAACTGGTTGTGTCAGTCCAATCATCTCCACAACAATGAGACAAATTCACTATATAGTGTAGAGCAATCAGTTTAGCCCTGAAAGAGCTTATATTGGACATCTGTACGCATTGGAACTCAATATTTGCAATGATCCAGTGCATGCTGGAGTTTGCTGTGGTATGCATCCTTTTTTTCTTTGGTTGGCTGAAGCAACTGTTTCAGATGATGGAAGATTTATTTAAAGAAAAAAAAAAAAAAAAAAGCCAATAGATTCAACAATGGCTGCCAACAAGGAAATATAGGCCGAGGCTCTAGGTGAAAGTGAGTAGGATGTACTTAGGAATGTTGTCAGAGTTTTAGAAGTAAGTGGTGATTGCTCTGGCTCCACACTCATTTTGTCTGCCTCCACATAATGCAACACCTCACCACATATAACTGCCAGTGTTTCGACGATTATATGAAGAATATAGTCAAACAAACGATCCTGACAATAAGCTCTGCAATACCAGTATACAACCTTCTGATTGACTGGCTAGAGGATAAGCTTGAGGACAGGCTAGAGGGTTGCGGTGATTTGTGGTTAAGCCCGGATCAGAGAGATGCCATGGAGGTTGCTCTAAGCAAGCTCAGAAAGTACTACTCCCAAACAGATACTGCTGTATACTCAATCAGTACAGATATGTTGATGTCGGCATATGGCCATTGCTCTTTCCAAAATAGAGGAAACCCTACAAAAACTCACTCTCCTTTTCTTTGAACAGTGCTGGACCCATGCTTAAAGCTACAATACTATAAAGATCAGGGCTGGGAGTAGCACTTCATTGAGAGAACCAAGCAGGCCATAATCGAAGTATACTAGAAAAACTATGCACTGCTGCAAGGTTCTGGCCAAAGTCTGGACGAATATGCCGAGGGATCCCTCCTGTCCCACATTTACTTCAGCAGAAAGAGAAAGAGGGAGCCATCAGTGGAAGAGCTGCTGTCAATAGACGAACTTACCATTTACCTTGCCAGTGACTGCGTGGTCCTACTGGAGGGTATGGAGGTACTCAACTAGTGGAAGGTGGGTTGTCAGGTGGGTATTGTCAGGTGGGTGTTGGGCCAATTTAACCCACCAATCTAACCACCACTCTACCCACTGGGGCATGCAGCTGTGTCAAACGGACTTCCCTAGCCTGTGTGGTATGGCTCAGGACTACCTGGCGATTTCTGCCTCCAGCACTCCTGTCGAGCAAGTGTTCTCAGGTAGGGTGGACCTTATTGCCTCAAAGAGGTATGTGCTGAATGCTGAGACAATCCAGGCATGTATGTGTCTGAAGTCTTGGTGGAGCTCAGGCCACTAAAATTCGGCGGGTTCGTGGACAAGTTGGTTGGCCTTGTGGAATATTTAATACCTTTCAAATTAGTACCTTTCAAAATAATAAAAAAGGAAAAAAAAACCTGAGGACTCAGCCTGGAGTTTGCAGCCCAAGTGGGGCAGGGTTAGTGATAGTGGTGGAGAGAGTGTGCAATATTTGCGGCCCTCAGCCAGCAGCGAGGAGCAGCCCCAAGCTGCCAGTGCCCAGGTTGGTGGGTGGGTTGGTGGGTCAGCAGAGAGAGCATGCAAAATTTGCAGCCCTCCACCAGCAGCAAGAGGCAGCCCCAAGTCGCAAGTGTCCAGGTCAGGGGGGTAGGCGGGAGGAGTGCACAAAATTTGTGGCCCTCCACCAGCAGTGAGGGGCAGCCTCAAGCTGTCAGCACCCAGGTCAGTGGGTGGGGTCATATTGAAATATGTAGATTACAACTCGATATATAGTGGCGCAGCCTTCCTTGACTACATCATCATGTAAATATCACTAATTGTGACGCGTAAAAGCACGTAAGGATTAGCAATAAACTACACTTCTCCCTCCATTCCAAGTATTCCACAACAAAAGGTTATGAGCCCCGGTTAGCGGCTATACACCCCTCTTATACATACGCTACACTATGCTATACAATGGCTACTAGTTCAAGCAGTGCTAGCAGTGCGCCGCCAAGTTCTGGTAACACAAATACAAATACAGCCGGAATGGGTTTCGCTTCTATGATGACTAACATTCCGGCAGTAGTGCCAACGTCAACGATAAAGAGGATGATTCCTGTCTTTGACGGTAAGGACTACGCCATATGGGCATACCATATGAAGAATCTCCTAGAAGAATGTGGTTTGGAGGACTACTGGAAGCCACAGGTGCAAGTAATGACATATGACGCCGCGAAAGATCGCAAAGCGCTAAGGGAGATTACGTTCACTCTTTCGAACATGCAAATGAAGCTGGTAATCAATGCTACGATGGCGAATGAAGCCTGGGAGATTTTACGCAATCACCATCAACAGGCATCTGCATCAAACAGATTCCACTTAAAGGCGCAACTATTCAATCTTCGAATTAAGTCCAAGGAGAGCATCTGGGACTATGCCAATTGAGTCGACGAGCTGGCGAATCAAGTGAATTCCCTTACATCTATGCTGGCGGACACCATCAAGGATGAAGACAAGGTCCTGGCTCTTATACGAGGCCTTCCCGAAGCATACAATGTGGTTGTCGCTGCTATGAGGGAATCCAGCAGATTATCAGATTATAAGTACGTCATCATAAGCCTTTTAAATGAGGAAACAGGGCTAGGCAGCAACAATGCCAACGAGGAATACGACGAGAAAGCATTCTATGGCAGAGCACATGGATGAGGCAAAGGTAAGCCGAACAAAGGTCGAGGCCAGCAACATGAGAAATTCGACAGTAAATACTTTTACTGTAATAAGCGTGGACATCGTGAGCAGGACTGCAACCGCAAGAAGAAGGAAAAGAGTGGCCAATAGCAAGGACAATACCAGGCAAACACGGTGGACGCCAACAATGAAAACAGTGGTGGCGGAGGTCTATTCTTCGCAGAAGCGGTGACCTATCCATATGCAGAAACTATTGAAATAAGAGGAAATTCGGAACCAACCACCAGTTCCACCAATGCCAGTTGCAGATGCAATTCCACCAGTTCGACATCTACAAATCCTGGTCAACAAAACACTTTTCAGACAGCGAAAAATGGTGACATCAACGTCGGTGTCAGTGCAAATGTAAGCTATATGCCGAACAGCGCTTATGCATGCAGTGAAGAGGTCTGGCTCATGGATTCGGGTGCAACACAGCATATAACAGCTCACCGGGAGTGGTTCTCTATGTACGAGAAGTTCGAGTATCCCATACCTATCAAGCTAGGCGACAATAACATTATTTACGCTCAAGGGAAAGACAACATAGGCATACATCTACATGGAAATATTGATGAACCTTCAGGCACCTTCGTGGACGTACTATATACTCCAGATATAGGCAAGAACCTCTTTTCGATAGGCCGGATGATGGCTTGCGGGGACAGAGGAGTAAATATATGCCTGAACGGTGTAACAGTAATTAATCTGAAGAACAATAAGGAGTTAATGTACACATTGAAAAAGGGGAATCTATATGCAATCAACAGTACGCCGAGTGGTGCTACATCTGCATATTCTGCAACTACGACAGGAGAGGATTTCTGGCGTATAATGTATGAATGCTTAGGACATATCGGTAAAACGAGCCTGGAATAGATGATAAGGAGCAAGTCCGTGTACGGTTTACTGGACTATATGCTACCAGATTTCTTTTGCGATGGATGCGCGGCAAACAAGGCTTCCCGGCAACCTTTTCAGGAATGAACGAAGCGAGCAGCTGGTATTCTCGATTTGATTCATACAGATATTTGTGGCTCCATATGAATGGCATCACACTCTGAGAAGAAGTATTTTATTATATTCATTGATGATTATACATGCAAAGTCCACGTATATCTCATTGCGGGGAAAAACGAGGCATTCGACAAATTCCGGGAATTCAAGGCAGCCGTGGAGAATGAGACGGGACGTAGAATACGAACCCTACACTTAGATAACAGCAAAGAATACATCAACAAAGATTTCAGACACTTCTTGAAGAAGAACGGTATACAGCACTCTACAACAGCCCCTTATACACCTCAGAAAAACAGCGTGGTGGAACAATTCAATCGAATGGTAGTGGAAATGGCTAGAACAATAATGAATACGGCTGGCTTACCGAAGTCCTTTTGGGCAGAAGCAGTGAATACGGCGGCATATATTCAAAATCATTGTTTCTTTCGAGCTCTAAGCAAGGATCCCGGCAAGCAATCCAGGAATGACAGCAATCTTACCCCTGAGGAATTATGGAATGGATCCAAGCCTGATATTTCACACTTATGCATATTCGGAAGCAAGGCATACATTCTGGACAAAGGTGGCAACCGAGGCAAGTTCGAACCTAAGGCAGATAAGCATATATTTCTTGGATATGATGGAGCGGGATACAGACTTTGGAACCTGCAGAAATGACATATGATTATTTCATGTGATGTACAGTTCAAAGAGACTAAGCAGGAAATTTACATGGAAATTCCTATCTCAAATCTGACAGTGAATTTGACGGTACAGCCAGTGACATCTACGCCAACTGCAAAGGCTAGTGGAATAACATCTATACCTGGAACGATACCAAAGACATCCTTGGGACCTACACTAGCGAAAACGCAACCCATTCAAATGGAAATGAAGTTGCAAGAACTAAGGATAATGGAAATTACGGATGAGGATGACGAAGAGGATACCTTTTCAAAGGGTAAGAAGAAGCATAAATCTGGGATGGATAATGAAGTCCAAGCGGATCTGGGAAATTACTGGAATCCACCCAAGTCATCTCATCGCAAACAACATCACGTGAACTACACCTGCAAATGCGCTTACATAGCAACAACCGGTGAGTCAGCACACTATGACGAAGTCATTCATTCAAACAATAAAAAGGAGTGGAAAAAGGCTATGGACGAGGAGTATAACTCACTTATCGAGAATGATATATGGGACTTGGTCTCTCTTCTGGTAAATCGATAAGCCATAAGATCCCGATGGGTGTATAAAATTAAATGCGATAGCGATGGTGGCATAGAACGATACAAGGCCCGATTCATGGCAAAGAGGTATTCACAAGACTTTGGAGTCGACTACGACAAAACTTTTTCCCCGGTATTTAAGCTTACTTCGCTTAGAATACTTCTTGCGATCGGAGCCAAGTATGACTATGAGATACATCAAATGGACATTAAGACAGCCTTCCTAAATAGAGACATGAATACCGAACTATACATTCTTCAACCACAAGGATACAAACTATATAATAACGACAGAAACGAGCTCGTATGTAAATTACGCAAAGGGCTCTATGGAATCAAGCAAGCGGCAAGGTTGTGGAATCGAAAGATCAATGGATATCTTCTAGACAATAGATTCAAGCATTGTGAAGCCGATCCATGCATATACACCCGACATACATCCTCAGGAATAGTATACCTGGGAATTTGGGTTGACGATATTATTTTAGTCGGAACAGCAAGTGAAATCAATGATGTAAAGGCTACACTATACCAGGAATTCAAAATGATGGATTTAGGCGAAGCATCCTATCTCCTTGGAATATCGATTACATGTAACAGGTGCGAGCACACTATACACCTAATGCAAGCCACATACATTCGAAATATTCTCGAGCGATTCGGAATGAGTGAATGTAAACTAGTCGGGACATCTATGGAAATATTTGTGAAACTAAAGAAGTCTGACACTACACCCGAGGGAAACAACATCCCCTATCGACAAGCTGTGGGATCTCTCATGTATCTTATGCAAGGGATGAGACCTGATATCTCTTTTGCGGTAAACAAAGCGGCACAGTATTCTTCATGCTATGACAATAGCCATTGGACAGCAATCAAGCGAATTTTCAGGTATATCAAAGGAACCACAGACTATACGCTCAGTTTGGGTGGTGATAATGGGCAAAGCAGGAGTACTATACACCTATTCGGTTCTTGTGATGCCAATTGGGCTGGCGACTTAGATGACAGAAGGTCTACGACTAGATACATCTTTAAAGTAAACAATAGAGCCATTTCATGGCAAACGTGTAAGCAACCTTCAGTAGCAATATCCTCTATACAAGCGGAATATCAAGTGTTGTCAACAGCAACAAAGAAGGCTATCTGGCTTCGAGAACTGTTAAAGGAGCTGGGATACAAGCAACAGCACTCTACACTACTCCAGCAAGATAACCAATCAACGATTGCTTTGCAAAGAACCCTATACATCATGCCAGAATGAAACACATTGACATATAGCATCATTTCATACATGAATGCGTGGAAAATGGCACTATACACCTTGAATACACCCCAACAGAATATATGATGGCGGATTCATTGACTAAAGCCCTTCCAAAGGCAAAGTTTGACTTATACGTGCAAGAAATGGATATTATGGGACTCTATGCTGGTAATCAAGAACAATTCGGGATGAGATAGGATAATAGAGTGATAGCAAGCTTCTTTAACATTGATCCCTGCATTGGTGATTTCTACCAACATTGCTCATCTATGAATATTCACATCTCTATTTTTCAACCTATTTTTCGAGCTTTTAAGCAGGCAATTCGGGTGTTTTTTGGTTTCTAGATAGCGGTCTGAACATTACAGCGAGATTTGCAGTGGTTATAGCTTAGTATTGCAGTTTGGGAATTTGCATATCTCGTTGAGCGGGAGTATTGAAATATGTAGGTTACAACTCGATATATGGTGGCGCAGCCTTCCTTGACTACGTCATCATATAAATGTCACTAATTGTGACGTGTAAAAGCGTGTGAGGATTAGCAATAAACTACGCTTCTCCCTCCATTCCAAGTATTCCACAACAGGTCAGTTGGTGGGTTGGCGGGCACGGGGTCGGCAGAGGGAGTGTACAAAATTTGCGGCCCTCCACTGGTAGTAAGGGGCAGCCCTAAGCCACAAGTATCTGGGATGGGCAGGGCAGATAGAGGGAGTATGCAAAATTTGCGGCCCTCCGCCAGCAGCATGGGGGCAGCCCCAAGCTGCCAAGGAGTCCGGGGCAGAGGGTGCTTCTGGCAGTCAGAGGGTGCTTCTGGCAGTCAGAGGGCATTTCCGGTGGTCGAAGTTACCAGTTCAGGTCCCACAGGTACCGCCGCAGCGCCGCACCAGTAGCACTACAGAGTAGGGCTGAGGGGCTGGTAGGGCCCTGCATAATGGCTAAGCTAGTACTATATAAGAGGCACCCGGCCCAACCCCCCTACATAAGACTGCCCAACCCATGCAAAATGGCTGCCTAACCCTCACGAAAGATTGCCTGACTCTCGCAAAAGATTGTCTAACCCTTACAAAAACTGCTCCACCTGCCGGTCCCAGGCCTTGATGAGTCTATCATCCATTGTGAGTATAATGGCTATTGTGTCCAAGCTCTCCTCAAAGGTGATGGTGCTGTGGTGGTCATGTGGTTAGAATAGGATAGCCATGTTGGCCACAAACAGGACCCCAAAACTGTAGGTGAGGTTGTACCTAGTGCTCCTAATGAGTCAATTTAATCCGGATTGGATTCGGATTGATTCGGATTGAATCCCATCCGGATCAACTCGGATGGGATTCGAATCCCATCCGGATGGATTCGAATCAGATTCGAATCAACCATTGTTTTGATTTCCAAATTAGATAATTAAATGTTTACATCAATAACTTGATGAATAATCATCCAAATTTGATGATCTTGGTGTCATTTGAAAGCCCTTAATAAGGCCTATCTAATGATACCAAGAACATTGAAATCCGATCATGCGTTGCTGAGTTATGAAGGAAAACGTCTGAATCGCCGATTTTGGAAATT
>RBNI01001478.1:0-22254 GCA_003990745.1 Jimgerdemannia flammicorona | reverse complement strand
GGGGGGGGAGGGGGGTACCCCTCGTTTCTCCAGGTTATCGGAGGCCAGAAAATCGCATGCTGTCAAACCGGAAATGTCAGTGCGCGTGACGTATACATGTACATTAATTATTTTTTTTTTTTTATTTTTTTTTATTTTAGAAGTAGATACCGCACGTTTGTAATAATATATGGGCGGGCACGTTCGAGAATATCTACGCCCTGCGGTTCAAGCGCACTTGGCTCTCGAATTGGCCAGACAACCCTACCTTTCCATCACGTGTTCCCTAATTTGCGTAACTGTCCAATTCTTGTTGGTAAAACGTACCATGGTATGAACTTCTCGGAGAGATTAGCTTTATCCCAATTCTGATGTGTAAGCACAATGTTTACATATGCAGTTTGGAATTTTGCCATGCTACCCATTATTATTTGTTTGTGGGCAATAATATTGGAACCGAATCAAGTTAAGCTTGACACACTTCAACTTTCTAGGAAATGCTGTCGTCCAACAGGTCATCCTAAACCATAGAAAGTGCTGCACAATTAATATAGAACGCCGATACAGAGAAGTGGACGATCTCCTTCAATTGCCAGCTTCTCGTTTCTCCAAAAGGTGCACTGACCCTCATCGTCATCATGGTGTCACCTTAGTCTGCTGTACCCAGGCCTTTTAATCCCCGTTTCCGGCCGTGTTTCGCCAATTTTGGTTCCGAAAAAAACGTCGGTTTAGATTTCCATAGGCTGTCAAACCTAAATCCCAGCCTGTTGGATCTGTCTGTGCAACCTTTGACGTCCGTTTGCGGTCATATGGTTAGTATCGGAACCGGATTGGTCCTCCGATAAACATAGGGGCTGTGCCTCGTTGAAAATGCAAAAAAGTAAATTCGAGGGTGATACGTGATACGCCGTGCCTGGGATCATATCGCAAGAGTTATGCAATGCGCACCCTGACCCTGCCGGAAGGGCTTGTTTTTGATGTGTTCCGCGCGAATGGATTAGACGGAGCTCGTTCCGTAGCATGGAGAATATTTAGCTAGCAATGTCTGACAAGTTGCAAAGTACAAGGAACTATAAAGCTGCTCAACCGTTCTCAATCATTCTCAAGAGTCAGAGCACAGCAGCAGTAGCAATTGTTTTGCATCGGCTAATATTTACAATTAAACAAGCAAAACCGATATGACGACCGCCGACAGCAGATACAGTTGGATATTCTCCGCGAGGGGAAGTTGGGTTCCGTTCGACAACAACAACCAGACCGTTCTCGAGGGGCTCTGGGAGGGCGGTGTCTTCCAAGGCTATCTAAAGGACACTCATTTTGATAGTGATGCAGTGCTCATCAACCTGGAGCACCTTTACGTAGACTTTGCGGGGAAGAAGTTCGCGATGTGTAGAATTCTCTCGTAGCGGAGTAATGAACAGAACAGTCGGCACCAAAAAAAAAAAAAAAAAAAAAAAAAAAAAAAAAAAAAAAAAAAAAAAAAAAAAAAAAAAGAAAAGACATTACATTCTAGTAGAATATGTATGATTTATATTATGCTATATGATCCGTTTTCTTTATGTTTCTTCTATTATCAAGCGCGCAAATATGCATCCACACTGAGAGGATCATGAATGAAAACAGAACATTATATTTATGTTATTTATTCTTTTAATCACTTGTCAATATATATATATATTATACATAAAACGCCAGTTCCGGGTTTGAAAAAGCCATTTCCCCCCCCTTTTTTATGTTTGCCATTCTTTCTTTATTTCCTTCCTTCCTTCTTTATTATGGTTTGGGAAACTTATCATGGTTTGGAAACGTCAGTCAATAAAATAGGTGTCTCCAAGCGTAAACTAAATTAGTAATGCAACCTTCCGTACCAAAGCCTCCGATTACCATCAAAAAAATCCTTTCCACCGTCAAAAAACCGAAAAGATCGCCCAAAGCAAAACATTTTTGTGACTCAGCACATCATGCGTATTGTCTCTATCTGACCCGGGCGGATCCCAGGTCAGGAACGCGGCCTGCCCCCTTCTCTGCAAATAGACCTTAAACTTACAACCGCCGTCCTCCCAGTCCAATAAGAACTTCGTCTTCTCCGTATCGAAGAACTCAGAGCTCCGTTTCCACAGCCACATGGGCCTGCTCGCGGCGGTCGCGTAACCGATCACGTCGGCCATGAACCCGCGGAAGGAAAAGAGGGGCACAACGGGCAGCTCTGAGTTCTGGCACGAAGCTTTAAGAACCTTGTTGGACTCCGAAATTGTGAAGAGAGCGCGCGTCGAGGAGGGGGGGAGGGTCTCGTTTAGGACGAGGAAGGTGTGCTTGTCGAGGGCGTCGTAACCGACAGTCTCGGTGCGGAAGCTAGGCTTGAGGAAGGTCCAGTTGCCCGTCGTAGGGTCGGAGATGGCGAGGTTTAAGCTACGGAGGGAGATATTGATGTTGTTGAGGAATAGAGAGGCGCAGCCGGTCGAACAGGGGATGATGAAGGAGGCGGTGGTGGTATGTCTTGCTGGTGAGGAGGAGGGAAAGAAACGAGTGGGAACCAGTGCGCGAAGCAGTCGGGTTGCATGCGATGGTTAGGGCATACGCTATGCCGTCTGAGATGAAAAGGTCTAGGGTGTGAAGTTGCAGTTCGAGAGGAAGATGTGTGGCCATGGTGATATGGTAAGGGTGTAAGGAACGAAATGACATTATTTAACTATTTGGTGATGTCACACAAACTGCTTACCAATTTCATATATACCAAGCACATAAAAACGTGACGAATAGCCACACGTGGTTTCTAGCGAAGCTTGATAATCGGGACCTGAGATTTAGGTTGGCGCAGCCGTAGCGGTAGACCCAATTCCATGATGACATGAGGCGCAGTTTTTGGTAGAATACAACAATAAATCATCTGTAAAAATATTTTATAGTAAATATTATACTATAAATTTTATAATACCAGCAAGACAATAATAAAGAAAATAGTGATCAATTATCTGTCATCTAATAGTTTTACTATCATCATTTATATTTATTAATATTAATATTAAATATTTTATCTATTCCATATTAAATATATAATTAAAGTTATGCAGAGAGTCCCCTGTCCCATCTTTATGGGCGAGATTCGGACATAATGCATCGCAGAATTTTGCATGCAGACCGGTGCACACATCTATGGCATATCATCGACATCGGTCTTGGTAGCCTCGCCAAACGTTTCACGAGTCAGCCTTACAACGTTTCCATGGCTGGCAATTCCTACAAAATTTTTAATAAATATATTCTATAGGCCTAGTCACCCGTAGATGTCCGAAATGATTGCGAGTATCATCAGGTAACGCATGGCATGTTTACGATTGCAAGTATGTGATGGACAATCGTGCGCTATCCCCTTTTATCCTGGAATGAGGCGCGAAGCACAAGGCCCAAATTTGAATACAGCAGCAACAGTGGCAATGGTGGGGGGTGGTGGAAGGGGCTCACCACATTGGTCTATGCTGGAGAGAAAATGAGGGAGAGGCGCCCTGGGGACCTGAGATGTGGCAATGGGACAGGCTTCTCTTGGGTGGCTTATCAGTGGTGGAATTCAACATTAGTACTAGCATAGAGTGTCAACAAGGAGTGGGATGGGATATGTGGCCTGTGGGATAGCAGTTGGCAGGCATTGGTGAGGAGTGGGATTGGACTAGTATCTGGTTCTGGAGTGCTGAGGTGTGGTGATGTTTTCTCTGAAGTTTTGGATAGTGTGGTGATATATCTTGAGAAAGAATGTCATGTTGAACTTTAGGTCTAGATACTTGGTGGAAGGTGGGGTCTTTGAGTGTGAGAAATGTTTCAATCTCAAGTAGGAGGGAGGAGTGGTGCAGACTTCAGAACATTAGTTGAAAGAGTGTATAGTACTTAGTGACTTCTGGGAGACTGTTGGAGATCACCTTAGGATATAGTATGTATCAGATTAGAGAGAGTAAAGGGAGGTAGAATAATCTGAGAGAGAGGCTGGTAGAGAGTATTAGTAATGAGTGACTTACAGTTGGATGGATTTTGATAATATAGATGAGGTTGGCTGAATACTAGTAGTATGTATTTGAGAATGAGCAGTAGATACTATTGAGAGAGAGGGTAGTGAGGTAAGAAGAATTAATAGTGGACATTCTGTCTAATTAGTAGAGAGAATGAGACCTCCAGAGAGATCACTATAGGTGACTAATAGAAGGGATATATAAGAGGAGTGGTGGGCAGATTACTATAGTCAGTAACTTAGTAATATTTTAGAGAGAGAAAGAGAGGAGTATTAGAGTAGAATATAGTAAAACTCTGATTACTGAGTTCTGAGTCAAACTCCACAATCTCAAATTTGATATATATATATATATAGTAAGGAGAAATTTGAAACCTTCTATACAAAACTTAAATTACTTCTAAACACTATTGACCTAGAATATATCACTAATAACAAAGTACAAAATAGTATAAGAGCAGACTATTTATTCAATATACTACCAGAATAGCTCATAAGAAAGATCTAAGAATAAGGATATCTAGTTGATTGTAATGACCAATAATAGTATCTGACTAGAATTAAGATCATAATTAAGCAAATTCTAATAGTTAGACCAATTCTACCTCAAAAACAATTCTATAATAAGGAAAAATCATAGATCAAAAAAGAAGAACCTAAGTATAAATCATCTAGAGCTCTCTTCACATCTACTTCTTAGACACTCTAAATCCCAAACCTATCCAGCCAAGTATTTTTAAGAAACTCACTGAAGGAGAAAAAAATGAACTCAAAAGAAATAGAGTATGCTTCTATTACTAAAATATAGGATATATGACCAGTATCTGCTCTAACCAAAAACCCTAAACTATAATATAAGCAACTGTCACTACTCTATACTATCTTGACAATCTGATTACTAAAATACTAGACTTTGTCAAGTTAAGGACAACAGCTATAGCTCCTACTAAAGAAAGCCAAAAAGTAGCTAGATATAATCTATATACAGCCAAAGAAGCTATAGTTTCTAACTGAGAAGTTAAGTAAATCTATATAAGAATCAGTATTCAAATTTCTGAAAAATATATTAAAAGAATATACTATTACAATAGTCTAGTATTAAAAGAACTTTCAGTAGAAAGAGAAGTCATTGATGAAAATTATACAGATAAAATTATTATCCTCATTAGGAATTATAGTTGGATTGTAATGGTTCTAGTTTCTAATTGAGGAAGTAACTAGTTCTGGTAATCCTAAGTAGCTCGAAGAGATACTAAGGGTTCAAGTGTTCTTGAAGAATTTCTGGGAGAAAATATTCTGAAGCTTTATTCATGAGAACAAAGGAGATATTTATACAAGATCTGAAAGAAGGATCTGGAAGGATCTGAGAAATCAAGGGAAAACGCCAAGAGGAAAGTTCTTGGCAAAGATGACAAATGATGACAAATAAAGTTCTACAAGTTTCCAGGATATTCAATGACTAACTAAATAAGTACTAGTTAATACTCAGTGCCAAGAAGGGGATTTCTAAGTACGCAGAAAGTGCCAGAAGGTTATAGAATATTCAAGAAAGACAGAGAAAAGAAATAAACTATGCTAAAATATTACATCTCCCCCTCCTTAAGAATCAACATCCTCATTGAATTCTCAAAGTTACACATAATCAACAATAAGACTAAAAGAAACCTCAAATTAAATATATCGACTCATTGGCAAGGATTGGCCATCCTTGTATAAGGTGAGGGCCAAAGTATCATCTTGATTGGATGAGAACTGGTTCAAATCTCATTGGTTACAGGATTTATAGGGTTCTCCTGTATCTTTTGTTTCTGATGCTGTATCCCTTAGAGAGCCCCGATGCGTAATGTGCCTGATCAGCACAGTAGGTCATCTACTATCCAAGGGGAGAACCTCATGGGCAGTCAATGAGTTCCTTTTTGCTCAAACTCTTGGATAAGGTCTTGAGAGTTCTTGAGATTGATGGCAGGTTCCTAAGTGGCATCATATTCAGGGTAACTCATCCACTTAACTAGATATTCTGTGCAATGGTATCAGACTCGCTTGTCTAAGATTTTCTCAACTTCATACTCAATGTGATCTTCAACTATAACTGGTGCTGATGGTGTCAGAATTCAGCCAGGGTATAGGGGTGACTGGTTCCAGGCCTTGAGTTGTGACATATGGAATATGGGGTATATATACATGGTTGTTGGCAAGTTGAGATGGTAAAACCAGGTAGAGACTTACTCAGTGATTTCGAAGGGTCCAAGGTACTTGGGCTGGAATTTGGCAGACTGGCGGTTGACTTGAGATTGAACCTTGATGTTATCGGCTTTGAGTAGAACCATATCACCAATATTGTATATGACATCTTGCCGCTTCTTGTCTGCATACTTAGCTTGATGTTGCTGAGCCTTTTGCAGGTTTGTAGTGGTGATCTTGAGAAGGGAATTCATTTTGTTGATAAGGTTCTGGGCTGTGGGGACTTGAGTGTGACTGGATTGCTGGAATTGGACTAGACTTGCAGGGGTCTTGGAGTTTTAACCGTGAAGTAGCTGGAATGGGGAAAGGCCAGTTGATGATTGGTTGGCATTATTGTAGGTGAACTTGGCATAGGTCAGATAGTGGTCCCAATCATCTTGCTCATAAGACACATAGTTTCTGAGCATTTGTTCAAGTGTTCTGTTCATTCGCTCAGTCTGTCCATCAGTTTGAGGATGGAAGGCAGTGGACATAGCAATTTGGGTTCCAAGGGTCTTGAAGAGTGTTTGCCAGAAGTGACTTGTGAACTTGGGGTCATGGTCACTGATAATTACTCAGGGAAGTCCATAATGGCAGAAGACAGTCTTGAAGAAAATTCTTGCAATTTCTGGGGCAGTGGCATTGGTTGTGGTTGGCTCGGCAATTGTAATTTTGGTGAGATGGTCCACAAACACAACAATAGCATTATAGCCTGTTTTGATTCATGGGAGTTGCACAATGAAGTCCATTGTAACTTGTTTAAACTTTTTGGTTGGAATTGAAAAGGGTTGTAGGAGACTGGCAGGTGCTTGGTTGCTTGACTTATTTCTTTGGCAAAGATTGCAGCTTTGGACATACTCCTTGATTTCCTTGAGCATGTTTGGCCAGTAGTAGTCTCGTTGGATATTCTTGATGGTCTTCTCTGTTCCAAGGTGACCAGCTAGTGGGGAGTCATGATGTTCATGAAGGATCTTGTACTGTAGTTCAGGGTTGGCAAGAATATATACTTTGTCTTGATAGTACACAAGGTTGTCCTTGATGGTGTACTTTTTCTTGAATTCCTTGGTGTTCTTTTGTAGAACCAGAGAGTCTTGTTCGTAAGCCTTCTTGATCTGATTGAGGAATTCAGGTGCCACAGTGACTTGTAAGATTGTAGCAAGGTCTAGTCTTCTTGACAGTGCATCTGGTACAACTAGAGTTTTGCCAGGCTTGTAGATGATGTTTGGGGTAAAGGTCTGAAGTAATTGGCTCCACTTGGCTTGTTGGCAAGAAAGGGTTGATTGAGTGTTGATGTACTGAAGGGACCTGTGATCAGTGATCATGTCGAACTCAACTCCTTCTAGATAGTATTACCAGGTCTTGAGGGCATACATGATTGCCAGGAGTTCCTTTTCGTGAGTAGCTAGCTTTTATTCCACTGGGGACAATTTTCTTGATTCAAAGACAATAGGTCAGTGTCCTTGACCATCATCTTGAGAAATGACTGCACCAATGGCAAAATTAGATGCATCTGTAGTGACTGTGAACTTCAAGTTTGGGTCCATGTTTCTAAGAACAGGTGCATGGGTCAGGCAGTTCTTGAGTTCTTGAAAAGCTTGTTGACAAAAGGCATCTCAGATGTAGGGGACATAGAGGTCAGAGTTGGGTTTCTTTCACAGAAGGTTTGTCAAAGATTCTGCAATACCAGAAAAGTTCTTGACAAATCGACAGTAGTATCCAGCCAGACCAAGGAAGGACCTGAGTTCAGTGAGGTTTGCTGGTACAGGCCACTGTTCAATGGCTTGTATTTTCCTTGGGTCTACTTGAATTCCTTTGGCTGATACAATGTGTCCAAGGTATTCAACTTGATCCTTAAAAAATTCACATTTCTTGAGCTTTGCATAGAGCTTGTTCTCATGGAGGATCTTGAGGACTTGTTCGATGTGCTTGAGGTGTTCTTCTTCAGTGCTACTGAAGATCAGGATATCATCAATATATACTAGTACAAAGATATACAGCTGATCCTTGAAGACAGTTTGCATGAGGTCTTGAAAGATTGCTGGCACATTAGTGAGACCAAAGGCCATGACTAGGAATTCGTAGAGTCCAAAGGGTGTCATGAAGGCAGTCTTGAGTATGTCTTCTGGCTTGATTCGAATTTGGTGATACCTGGAGGTAAGATCAATCTTGGTGAAGTACTTTGCATTCTTGAGAGCATCAAAGATTTGATCTATGAGCAGTAGTAGATAATGGTTCTTGACTATGATCTTGTTGAGTGCTCGGTAGTCTATGTACATTCGCAGAGTATCATCCTTTTTCTTGACAAATAGGACTGGGGAGCCAAAGGGTGACTTGCTTGGTTGAATGGCTCTTCGCTCAATGAGTTCATTGAGTTCCTTCTTGACTACTTCAATTTCAAGTGGAGACATGTGGTACATTTTCTTCTTAGGTATAGCTGCATCAGGTACCAACTTGATTTCGTGGTCATGGTCTCTTGAAGGTGGTAGGCCAGGTAGTTTGTCTGGGAAGACATCCTTGTACTTGTTCAGTAGTAACTTGACACTTTCACTAATTGATAGCTTCTTGTCTTCTTTCTTTGGTCGGATCAGTACCACAAAGGCACAGGTAGCTTTCTTGAGGGCCTTCTTGAACTGAATTGCTGAAAGAGTAGCAATTGGGGTTCTTGTCTGAGTCTTGTCTGGCTTGATAGTAATGTTGGCTCCATCCTGAATCAAGGTGACTTCATTCTTGGTCCAATCAATCTGAGGGTTGTGCCATGTAAGCCAGGGTTTGCCTAGGATCAGGTCATGATCTCCTAGTGGTGCTACCTTGAAATCTAAACGTTCCCAGTACTTCTGGATCTTGAGGAGAAGTTTAGCAGCAATTGAGTCAATTGGTAAGGTGGTGCCATCTGCGGTGACAACTCCACCATTCTTGCCAGCTGGTTTGGTAAGAATCTTGAGCTTGTCAATGAGGTTCTTGTTGATGAAGTTCTCAACAGCTCCGCTGTCTATGAGAACATCTAGTTCTTGTCCCTTGACTAGACCTTTGAAGATGAGCATTGAGTTGGCTCGGTTCTCAGCTATACTTGTAACTTTGTCAGTGCTGCCAAAGCCTTTCTGATCTCGCTTAGTTGAGGACAGCTTGGTGACTTCTTTGACAACTGGTAGGGTGGCTCGCTCCAGAATGAGCTATGTGATTCTGTTACCTTCATTGACAGTGTATGGCTGGTTCTTGTGATTGACTAGCAGGACTTGCATTTCACCTTAGAAGTCAGGGTCAATGACTCCAGCACCAACATCCAATGAGTGCTTGAAGCTGAGGCCAGATCTTGGTGCAATTCTTGCATAATGTTCCTTGGGGATTTCGACTGAAAGGCCAGTTGGAATGAGCCTTCTCTCATGTGCCGGAATAGTGACTTGTTGTACTGCTTGAAGGTCCAAACCAATGGCTCCTTCTGACTGTGCTTGAGGGATCTGGGCCTTGGGGTTGACTCGCATGAAATTGAGTACAACTTCTTGTTCAACTGATTGACCTTGGGTGTCTTTGGACAGGACCAGAATCCTCTTTGGTTCGGCAGTTTTCTTGGGACATTTGGTTGTAATGTGGCCAGGCTGATGGCAAAAGAAGCAGGCTCCAGCCTTCTTGAGGCACTCCTTTTCCTCAGGGGTAAGCTTGTCTTTCTTGTTCTTGTCAATGGTATCTAGGTCCATGGGGGCAGGTCCAACAGTTCTGACTTTGAGTTCCTCCCTTCTGTGGTTGTTGTTGTTGTTGAAAGGTGATCTCTTCTGTTCAAAGCAGTGACCGTAGGTGATGACATCAAATCTATTAGTAATTTTATTGCTGTATCTAGGTCCTTGGGTTCTTCTAGTTTGACACAAACTCGGGTTTGATCTTTCAGGCCTCGGATGTACTTGTTGACCTTCTTGTCTTCAGTGACATGTGATAATTTTAGCAGGATTGACAGGAATTATGCATTGTATGCTTGCACAGACTTGAGTTGTTTGACATTTGCCAGATGGTCTCGTGCGGCCTTAGTGCTGTTGACTGGTTTGAATTGGCCTTGAATGGCATCAGAGAATTTGCCCCAGGTCTTGATTCAGCCAGAGAATCTGGTATTCTGGACATAATTTTGCCACCAGATTACAGCATTCTCTTGGAGGAGTGTGGTGGCAAATTGGACTAGTGTTGCTTCTTCAGCTCTCTATATTGCTCCAATTGGAAAAGCTAGGCATTGGTAGACAGTCCTCCTCTTTGACCATCAAAGGTGTTGGGCTTCTGAGGCTTAATAGTAACTACTGTTGGATGTATTGATATCAGTGGAGGTGCGGAGGTATGAGCAGAGGCCTTGCTTTCCTTTCTTTCTATGCATTCTTGAAGTTGGGCAATCTGAGCTAGTGCATTCTGCAAAAGACTCTCAATGGCCCCGTTTGACTGTATAGGGTTTTGCTGCTCCTCTTCTTCTTGCTGATTGTATGAGGCATTGTATGGACCATAGGTACTGTATGAAGGGTTCCACCCATTGTCCTCCATAGTATTGTGACTAATATCTTAAGAGATGTCTTGATAAGACTAGGTGTAACTTCACTGCTGCTACCAAGTGTAATGGTTCTAGTTTCTAATTGAGGAAGCGACTAGTTCTGGTAATCCTAAGTAGCTCGAAAAGATACTAAGGGTTCAAGTATTCTCGAAGAATTTCTGGAAGAAAATATTCTGAAGCTTTATTCATAAGAACAAAGGAGATATTTATATAAGATCTGAAAGAAGGATCCAGAAGGATCTGAGAAATCAAGGGAAAACGCCAAGAGGAAAGTTCTTGGCAAAGATGACAAATGATGACAAATAAAGTTCTACAAGTTTCCAGAACATTCAATAACTAACTAAATAAGTACTAGTTAATACTTGGCACCAAGAAGGGGATTTCTAAGTATGCAGAAAGTGCTGGAAGGTTATAGAATATTCAAGAAAGATGGAGAAAAGAAATAAACTACACTAAAATGTTACATGGATACTATTTAAAATCTCTATTGATTACTATATTGTCCAGATTCTATTCAAGAAAATTGAGTCAACTCTGATAGTCAAGGAAGTCTCTGAACTACTATTTACTATCTGAGGATTCAAAGGATTTGGCTCATCAAATAAAGCTCCAGCTAAATAAGAAGGAACAATTCTATAGAAAAATTGAAGATGGATTTGTATCTAGTAGCTAATACTCTTATAGTATTGGAATATACTCTTCCTAAATAATTAATGGTTACTTCTTATATATTAACAAATTAGTTCAATAAAGAGCTAACAGAAGAAAGTCTCTTATAACCAAAATTACTATTATTAGATTAGATAAACTACTTACCTTATAAGCTTTTGTTAATCAAGCCTCTGTTAAAATTATAATAGACAGCAGAGTCTCAGGCAATTTTATCAATAAAGCTCTGATCTCTTTAGTATAATAAATCCAAGTAATTGCTACTACCAATAGAATCTTATATATCATTAGCAAAGAAGTCTGCAATCTACTTTTCAGAATTAGTAACTACTGAGTATATATTACCCTCCAAATCATACTACTTTTAGATAATAAGATCATCCTTAGAACACTATAGTTAAAATAAAAAAACTCTATAATAGATTGGGTAAACTATTCTTTGATCATTAAGAAAGGGTGCTATAATTTCAAACTATAAGATAAAAGAGATCTACTCAGCTCTAGTGACTCTAGTCTAAAGATCACTCATGTATATTAATAAACTATAACTTAAAGAAATATCTTCTCTTTGCTATCTCTATAGATTCATCTAAAGGAGAATCTGAGAATCTTGAAGAAGACTTTTCCAAAGTTGACAGTTATATCTGACCTCTATTTCAGAAATTTCAAAATATATTTCCAAAGAACTTTCTAAAGGTCTACTATCTAAACAAATAGTTGATCATACAATTAAGACTATATTAGATATCAAGCTAACTTTTAAGTCAATCTATATATCTCTTAGAGAAATTGATATACTTAAGAAAGAAATTGATAATCTTCTAGAATAAGGATTCATTAGATCTAGTATATCACTATATAGTATATTTTCTCTTTATTATCAAGAAAGGAGAATATCTTTGAATGTGTAGTAATTACTAAGATCTCAACAAATAGTTTATTAAGAACTATTACCCACTATCCCAAATCAATAAAATCTTCAATAGGCTTACCAATTTACAATTTATAAGCTCTTTTGACCTATAAAATAGTTACTGGCAAATTATTATAAAAGAAGAAGATATCTATAAAATCATCTTCCAAACTTACTATAGATATTTTGAGTTCCTAGTTATACCTTTTGGCTTAACTAATACTTTTACAACCTTCCAGACTCTAATGAATACTATTCTATACCTATGTATATCTAGATAAATTTATTATTATCTATATTGATGACATTCTGGTCTTCAGCAAAACTCTAAAGAAATATCTTGAATATCTTAAACTAGTACTACTGAAACTCTGAGAAAACTGACTTTTTGCAAAGTTTAGCAAATGTGAATTTTTTCTAAAGAAAATTCAATTTCTTAGATATATTGTTATATCTAATAGAATCAAAGTAGACCTCAGCAAAATCTCCACAATTAAGAAATGGTCCAGATCTAAAAAGCTGAAAGATCTTTAGGTATTCCTAGAATTAGTAAACTATTATAAGTAATTTATTACAAACTTTATTAAGATCACTATTACTCTTACTCAACTAACTAAGCATAATAAAAAAAGAAGGACAACTTTAGACTACAAAGTAAGAAAAAAACTTCAACAATCTTATTAAATAGAGATCCAAATAAGATATAGCCTTTCAAGTCTTAAAAAATACTCTAATAATCACTCTAGTACTTTAAGCAATAAATTCTACCCTGCTATATAAAGTTATCACTGATATCTCTGATCTAGCTCTTGGAGCAGTACTTATATAAAAAGAATACTCTATGATCTATTACTCTTACAAATTCAATAATGCTGAAATCAACTATATTACTCATGAGAAGAAAATATTAGCCATTGTAGACATCCTGATCAAATAGTATCTATATCTCAAAAGAGCATACTTTACTATATTGATAGACTATAAATCATTGATCAATATTAAGACCCAGACTACTCTTTCCTGAAGATAAGTCAGATAGATGAAAGTTCTTATCAATTTTGATTATGAAATCCAATACTACTTCAGTAAGAAAAATATTATCACTGATGCAATCTCTAGATCTCTAATTAAAGAAGTTATATAAACCCTCACCTTAGCTTTTTTTTTTTTTTTAACAAACTCATGTCTTGCAGATTTTTATTGGAAGGGAATCTAGACTATATAGGCCAAAACTCTCTCCCACCACCCATCAAGCACTGCCCCCCCATTAACCTAGACTAACTATTGTCTAGCAGCTCGACTATGCCAGGCGCAGCAGGGCCTATATTGGTCTGTACCTCATTCTGTGTACCATGCTCTCCCTACTACCAGGGAAAACCCAGCCATATGCCAATGACCGAAAGTGTATACCCGAGAACCCAATATATGTATAAGGTCATGCTCAAGCTAAATAGAATAGTCCCTACCATCTCAAAGAGAATAACAGGCAAAGAAAAACCCTCATCAAAGCACAACATGGTGGGTAGGGCTTGGTTCTTCCAGTTGAGATGAGTAAAGGACTTATATGTGAGGTGGGAGGAGACCCCCAATACTCCACTACTCAAGTCTGCAGGCCTTGATTATATTGCCATGTCAGCTCCTGGTTCTAGTTGAGTGCAGCCAAGATGCCTAAAATGGATAGCCTCGGGCCCCCCAACCCCTCCTGATGACTGGAGCCCAACCCCGCTGACCATCAAAAGAAGCCAAGAGTGACACCTACTACCTAACTGCGCCACACTAATCAAAGGCCCCACCGAAGCAGCACCCACCCCAGCCCTGATGACTACCCCCAGCCTAGTACCCTACTGGTTTACCATTATCGCCCTTCCTCCTATCTGTGACAGCCATCTCCCCTTCCATCCCAACAACACCTGAAAAGCAGTCACCTATGCCAGAACTGCACTCTTCAGGAAGCTTGCCAAAGCCAGAGAGCCCCACCACAGGCACTAAGGACCTGCAGGTAATCTATACTGAGCACTTGATGCCCAAGGTTGACTGACTCCCTATGTAGTCTGAGACACACCAAGACAGCACCTTATTGGTGATGGCAAAAGGAGGAAGGTGCTATACCAAAACGGATATACTCCAGATGCAGCTGAAGATACCAGAAACCATGAAAAAGTGGAGAAGATACCAATCTGATACCAATAAAGGGGCAACTCATCACTATTGCCTCTCTCCCACTGCTCTGCAATAGGTATAGCAAACCAACCCAAGGTAGAGGGGGTAATAATTGTGGAAAGTGGACTCAGAAGGTTGCCTACCAAACTATTGTAACTGGTAAGGTAGCAGAGAAAGGGGTATAGACCCTCACCTTAGCTATTAATTTCATCATGGAACAAATTATTGCAGTATATACTAATGATAAAAAAGCTCAAGTACTTCAAAAAGTCCTGAGTAGTAATTATATCAATAAGTACCCTCAGTATCATTAATACTATTTGAAGAACAATACTATCTATTATAAGAATAGATTATATATTCTTAATAATTGAGACCTCTGAAGGATTATTCTGTTTGAATATCATGATATCTCTACTATCAGATATCTAGGATTTGATAAATACTATAATATTATCTTCTGAAACTTCTATTAGCTTTATATAGCAGATCAGTTGAAGACCTACATCACTTCTTATAATACTTACTAATACAATAAGTTCTCAACTCTAGAAAAATCTAATTTACTTCACCCTATCTACAAATTAGGAATAAATTTCTATAGACTTAATTATACAACTACTCTGAACTAAGAATAGAAAGAATGTAATTATTGTCTTTATAGATTATCTTAGTAAATAAGTCTACTTTATATATATCTACATAACTATAATAGCATCTAAAATTACTATACTTTTATTTGACAATATTTTTTACTATTATAGTCTTTCTAAAATCATTGTTAGTGACTGAGACCTAAAGTTATCAGCTATTTTTAAAAAGCTCTCTATATATATTTTAGAACAAAGCTAATACTATCTATTGTCTTTTACCCTAAAACTGATAACCAAACTGAAAGAATAAATCAAATCCTAGAGCAAATACTAAGAAACTATATTTCTTATAGACAAGATAATTAGTATGAATACCTTACTATAGTTGAGTTTATTTATAATAATAGCAAACAAGCTTCTCTTGGAATAATTTCATTTTTTATCAATATAGGACAAAATCCAAATACCCTTCTTGTAAGAGGGTTACTTTATTAGAGTACCATTACATAGTTCTGGAAGAGTTTTCTGAAAGTTCAGGATATTCTAGAAGACTATTTTCTTAAGGTAAAGATCAATTTCATATAGAGTATATCCTCTATACTTATTAATTTTAAGATTAAATTGACATCTCAATCAAAGTTCTTTTTCAGACTTGTTCTGGATATTCAGGAGATTCTATATATATTTCAGAAAGTTTAAGAAACTAAGACTAGCTTAGTTGAATTAGTATATTGCTATAAACAATACCTAATTAGAAAATTTCAAGATTTAGTTAAGAGTGGAACCTAATGGGGTGCAGATTTATTTAAGAGTAGTTTGTGAGTTATTAAATAGATTTATTTACTATTTATAATATTACTATACTAAGAGTGATATATAAAAAGATATTGTGGGGAAGTTTTTAGAAATTCTGAGCTATTCTTGTCTGTTTGAGTCTAAGTTTCTGAGGTCTGGAAGAGTGAGTATTTATACTAATGAGAGACTATCTGGACTATGCTAAATATAGATATAGCACTTAGTGCTTTGCTGAGTCAGAATATAGTTATATAGTATAAGTATAAACTGATATATCAAGAGATTGTCTAACTGCTAAGTCAGTATATAGTTATGTCATATAAGACTAATATAACTATACTAATAACTGCTAAGCTATCTATAGATTTAGATACTAGTCTTTGATGAGATCACTATTAATAATATCATCTCTAATGAAGTAGTTATCTAGAAAGAGGTATTCTTGGATAACATCTCTCTGTTTATTTATATAGTAATATATTGGAACTATATCACTATCTCACAAGATGATATCATCTGTTTTGTATGCTGGATAGGATATTGGTAGATAAAGAAGAGGTGTATCATCTTTGCTTTTATTAGATTTACTGTCTGCATATCTTATATAGGTAATAGTACTATAAGTTATAGGGTTATAGTAAGCTGGTGGCTATAGTTCATTTTATTTATACTCAGGAGGTAGAGTTGTTGGTTTAATCTTAAGAGTTGTTTGAAGATATAGGTTGTATTCTCTGGTCTCTTCATTATAGTTGAAGTAATTGGATATAAATATAGATTGATACTTATACTAGTGATTATTATCTCAATAGGTCTTATAGGTAGTTATGAACTGCTGTAAGTTCATTAGTAAGATTGGTGAAGTGATCAGAGTTAGTAGAGATCCTTGGCTGGAGGTCATATCAGTATTAGAGAGATCATTATCTTCTGCTTCATTATTGTCAAACTAGATAATATTATAGATATTCTTCATAGTATATTCAACTTGGGGTATTTGTAAAATATTGTTATTAGAGTATAGAAAGGATCTGTCTGTGATTTGAATATGCTTGATATATTTGTAGTTAAGTTCTTATACCATATCATTGATTTGGCCATATGATAGAGTAGCAACTATTTCAGTAGTAGTAACTCAGATATGAGAAATAAAGATACTATACTCATAAAAGAGTTCTTGGTGTTTATGAGTAATGAGTTTCTAGTATTGAGATATCTGAGTAATGTCTGTATTATGGTGATATTCAATTATATCCTAAGAGATGGCTGATCTGATAGTAGCTTGAGCTTTATCTGATTTAGTAAGCTTTGATGAGTATATTCAGAGCATTCCATCAGGCCTCTACAAAATAGAGAAATGCCAGGCTATAGATATTTATAAAGGGCAGAGGAGGTGTGGCTCAATTGACAATGATATTCCAAATATCAGTATAGATATAGTTATAGATCTCAGTAGTCATATTTGTATGTATATTCAAAAGTTGTAGTTGTTTATTTAATTTGTTATAGTTCTCTATTTTAACATACTTATATTTTTAGTATATATACTTTTAGTCCTGATTGATAAGATTTTGTTTATATAAATCTTATATTCTATGACTTTGAGTTAACTCAGCTTCATAATCTTACATATAATTTCTGGATTTGTTCTGAGGATGACATATAATTTCAGTGGCTTGGAGATTGTATACTTATACTCCTAATTCTTATTAAAATCTCAAATAAATCCTCTATTATTATTGAAGCTATTGAAGAATTCTTACTCTAAATATACAACTTAAGCTAAATTACAATTGAAAACCTAACTTGAGCTCAGAACCAACAATCTTAGTATATTAACCAGTACTATTAAGAAGAATATTTTTATATCAATGAAAAAGTTCTACTAGATATCCAAGGATACTGAGTTGATAACCTTAAGTATAGATCTTTTATAAAGTTAAATAGTAAGTTCATTAAACTATTTAAAGTTATTATATAAGTTTCTTCAATATTCTATAAATTAGTCCTACTAGATATTATTAAGATTCATCTGATCTTTAATGTTTAATATCTCAAGTAATATAATGAAAATAACAATAAACTATTCCCAAATCTAACTATAAAACCACTAGTATCTATCACTATTAATGGATATAAGGAATATGAAGTTGAACAAATTCTCAACAAATATAGCTACAAGAACTATCCAGAATATCTTATCAAATAGAAAGATTACTTAATCCATAATGCTATATAAGAACTCAGAACAAATCTCCAGAATACTACTGATTTAGTTTAAGAATATAATTTTTCAAACAACTAGTTAAAATACTCTAATACTTACTATTGCTATACTCTATATATTATCTCTCTCAAACACTGTTAAAAGCCCCTATAATTATCATGAATAAAATCAAAAACTCAGCTATACTCTTAGTAAATCAAGATAAAAAAAATACTAATTCTTTAGAAAAATAGCAAAACTAAAAGTCAGCCTATTCTTCTTATATTACTGATGAGAAATAAGATATAGATATTTAAGGAGATTTCATAGAAAAAAATTTTCAATAGTAAATAATGTCAGAATTACTTCTAGTATATAGTATCAAATATATGAATTTAATATATGAATTTAATATATTAAGTAACTATACTATGAGTATACTACTTTCTGAGAAAAATTAACATTACTGGACTTTTGACTATCTAATTGATATAATAACACTAGACCAAATTAGAAAAACTCAATGAGAATATCAAAAACTAAAAAGGGAAGAGTTGTAAGTATATAACCTCTAAGCTACTGAAATCACATATCACTCTTAGAAATTATATGCAAAATTATAAAGTTGAGTTAAACTAAAGTTACAAATTATAAAGCAGAGTTAATTTAAAGTCACAGAATATAAAATATATGAAAATGGAACCTTACTAATTAAGATCAAAAGTATATATACTAAATATATAATATATCAAAATAAAGAACTACAATAAATTAAAATAATAACTATAACTCTCAATATATATCTAGTTATAATTATTAAAGTTTATAACTATATCTATACTAATATTTAGAATACTATTGTCAACTTAGTTATAGCACCTTTATCTCTCATAAATATCAATAACTTAGTACTTCTCTACTTTATAGAAGTCTGATGGAATGCTCTAACTATACTTAGTAAGATCTACTAAATTAGATAAATCTCAAGCTACTATCAGATTAGCTATCTTCTAGAAAATATAGTTAATTACTACTATGATATAGATATTATCAAAATATCTCAATACCAGAAGCTCATTACATATAAATACTGAAAACTCTTTTATAAGTATAGTAACTTTATTCTCTATCTCTGAGTTACTATTACTAAAATAGTTACTACTCTGATCTATGGCCAAATTGATAATATGATACAAGAACTTAACTAGAAATACATCAAGTACTTCCAAACCACAGATAGACCCTTTCTATATTCAAATAACTATATCTTATAAATACTTTAAGTTGAATATATTATGAAGGATATTTATAATATAATTTAGTTTAATAATAATAAAGTAGAAGATAATAACTCCTTTGATACTGATATGACTTCTAGCCAAAGATCTCTATCAGTCCTGATCACTATACCAACCTTATCAATAAACTTACAATAGTTTATAACTATCTATAAGACTTATTGAGATAATGATCACTGATATGAGTATCAACTTATATTTATATCTAACTATTTCAACTATAATAAAGAAATAGGAGAACACAATCTGTATCTCCAAATAATCCTTGAGATAGAACTAATGACTCTATCTTCCAAGTATGAGCAATATGAAGAATAACTACTAATATACTATAACTCTATAATATATAGTACTATAATCTACTGAAGATATACTGATAGTAAATCTGATAAAAGCAAAGATAATATATCTCTTCTCTGTTTACCAACATCTTATCTGGTATATGAGACAGATGATACTATCCTGTAAAATGATCATTTTGTTCAAACATACTACTATATAAATAAATAGAGAGATATAATCCAAGAACTACTCTTTCTAGATAACTACTTTATTAGAGATAATACTATTAATAGTGATCTTATCAAAGAATACCCAGATATTATCTAAATCTATAAATAGTTTAGTAATTAATAGTATAGTTAGATTAGCTTAATACTATGTAACTATATTCTAATATATATGTATCAGTTTATATCTTATACTATATGATTGTATTCTAACTCATTAAGTATAAAAGTACTGTATCTATATTTAGCCTAGTCCAGATAGCCTCTCATTAGTATAAATACTCTCTCTTCTAGAGACAAGAACTCAGATATCTCTTTCTCTACTACTATACCAGTTATAAGATTGATAGATAATCTTCTGAGTCTTTTTTCTCTTACTTTTACTTTCTCTACCTTGGATTGGTTTACTGTATCTATAAGGGCATAGTGGGAGAGAGGTAATGGTGATGAGTTACCCCTTTATCAGTATCAGATTAGTGTTTTCTCTACTTTTTCACAGTCTCTAATATCTCTGGCTACATCTGAAATATACTTATTTAGTATAGTATCTTCTTTCTTTTGCTATTATTAATAAGGTATCATCTTAGTATATTACAGGCTATATAGAGTATATATCAGCTGACCTTGGGTGTTAAATACTAGTATAGGTTACCTGCAGATCCTCAGTACCTATAGTGGGGTCCTCTGGACTTTGGTAAGCTTCTCAGTAAGCATGGTGCTAGTATAGGTGACTGTTTTTTGATAAGGTCAGAATTAGAGAGGAGATAGCTATTATAGATAAAAGGAAGGATAATTACAGTAAATCAGTAGAGTTCCAGGCTGAGGGCAGTTATTGGGACTGAGGGGGTACTGTATTAGTGAGGCCTTCTGATTGATGCAGGGTGGTTAGGTGATAGATATCACTCTTAGCTACTTTGATGATATATAAGATTGGGCTCTAGTCATTGGAGGTGGTCAGAGGGCCTGAGGCTACCTGGATTAGGTAATTTAGCTGTACTCAACTAGAACTAAGAGCTGATATAGTAATATGATTAAGATCTGCAGACTTGAGTAGTGGAGTATTGGGGATCTTCTCCTACCTCATATATAAGTTCTCTTTATCTCATTGAGGAGAACCAGGTCCTATCCACTATTCAGTACTTTGAGAGAGGTTTTCTTTGCCTATTACTCTTCTTGAGGTAATAGAGGCTATATAAATCAGCTCAGATATGGTCTTATATATATATATATTGAGGTTTTAGATATATATCTTCAGTTATAGGTATACTCTCTAGTAGTAGAAAGAGTATGATATGTAGAATGAGATATGGGTAACTTTTCTCTACTGCACTAGACATAGTCAAGCTGCTAGACAATAGCTAGTCTATATTTAATAAGGATATAGTACTTGGTAGATGGTAGGAGAGAGTTTTGACCTATATAGTCTAGGTTCTCTTCTAATAAAATCTGCAGGACTTTGAGTCTGTTAAAAAAAAAAAAAAAAAAAAAAAGAGAGATAAGAACTTTGATAAGAATTAGACAAATACTTCTCTATATAAATATCTCTTCACATATTACTCTTAGTATTAGTCAATAGTAATATTATAAATAGTGAATAAATCTATTTAATAACTCACAAATTACTCTTAAGTAAATCAATATTATATTAGGTTCTACTCCTAACTAGATTCAGAAATTTCCTAATTAGATATTGTCTTTAGTGATACACTAATTCAACTAAGCTGGTCTTAATTTCTTAAACTTTCTAAAATAAGAAAAATTCTGAATATTTAGAATAATCTGAAAAAGGACTTTAGTTAAGATATTAATCTAATTTTAAAATCAATAAGCATAGAGAATATACTCTATATGAAATTGATCTTGATCTTAAGAAAAAAGTCTTCTAGAACTTCTATAACTTTCAGAAAACCCTTCCAGAACTATATATGTAATAGTACTCTAACAAAGTATTCTCTTATATTAACTATCAAAAATAAAGAAAGAAAGAAATATAATTATTATCTTTATTGATCATCTTAGTAAGCAGGCTTATTTTATTACAATAACTATTACTATAATAGCTTTAGAAATAATATAATTATTTATTGATAATATGTTCTATCTCTATAAATTACTATCAGTAATTATCTCTGACAGAGATGTAAAATTTATAAGTAACTTCTGGCAAGCACTCTTCAAAGGACTAGAAGTATAACTCAAGATATCTACTACCTATTATCTATAGATAAATAGATAGATAGAATAAATCAATCAAACTCTAAAGCAGATGCTTAGTATCTACTGTAGCTATAAATAGAATAATTGAGATAAAAAATTAACTCTAGCTGAATTTGAATACAATAATAGTATATATAAGTATAAGTATGAAATAATTATAAAAGTAGAAGTCTAAGTGACTTTTA
>RBNI01001477.1:0-22261 GCA_003990745.1 Jimgerdemannia flammicorona | reverse complement strand
AAAAAAAAAAAAAAAAAAAAAAAAAAAAAAAAAAAAAAAAAAAAAAAAAAAAAAAAAAAAAAAAAGGGTATTTATACAAAATATAATTCAATGGTTGCTAAATAAAGCTAAATATAAATTTCAATAACCAATAAAATACTGGAATATAAAAAACTACCAAGTTTTAGAATTGGTACAGATAATTGCACAGGTTTAGGTTACTGGTATAATTTTGTATAACTAAGAGACTTAGAGTAGAATATTCAGGACTATGGAGGCTTTATCCTCATCATTGCTGTCCTCAAAGAAGATGAGGTCTGCAAATGTTTTGGTCTTATTGCATAGATTACATATTTTACATACTTTACACATATTATGTGAGATGACATTATTGCCAATGATATCATCATATTCAGTAGCAGGGAAATTAGGGGCTCTTCAATCTATGAGATTCTCTTCTATAAAATAAGGACCAAATGTGGGGTCTTGGGGAGATCTAACCTAGATACTTGAGCTTTGGAATACTGAGATCAATTCTTATAGAAATTGATCTGAGTTGTCCTAGAGAATAGGATGCCAGAAGTCTTCTACTTTATCATTATTGAGAGTAATAGTAGACTGGGCTTCTGTAGCCACCCTGGCTTCTAGTGCATTAATATGGTGGGCTGATAGATCTCTGAAATCTGAGACTCTAACATACTCTAAGTTAGGGATTGACTATAGTGTATGTCTAAAGATCTGATAAATCTTCTTAGCTGTTTTTATTTTACATACATATATCTATGAGAGTAGTATTTTGTAACTCTTGAGGGCTAGCCTATAAGAACTCTCAGTAGAGAAGGTTTCCTATTTCATACTTCTGCTATATTTAGAGGTATTCAGTAGTAATAGTAATCCTTGTTTCTATTTTATAATAGTAGAGAATAAAGTAATAAGGATCCATAGTATCCAGATTGAGGCTAGGAGTCCTTCTTATATAGGTCCTCATGACTCTTCTGATGTCTTGGAATATCCTTTCTTTAACTGAGGTACCTTGGTGGTTCCTTGATCTTGAGGTTTAGCAAGTAGCAGATATTTTGTTTATAGTAAGTCTTTGAGCTATTTTGAGATTGGTGGATCTTATTGAGTTGCTACTACTGCAGTTCCTTAATCTTTCTTTTATATTCCTCAAGATGTCTGAACTGTGATCATAATGACTCACAGTTAGTCATTATTACTTATCTCATAGTCTGAGTCATACCATATGATCTTCTTATATTCTGATCTGATAGCTTATAAGAAAAGGCTATCTCTTGTACTGATGTCATCATTCTGAGATCACTATTATATCTTCCTTCTGATAAGGATCTTCTTAAATATCCTTATTCATTAGTCCAGTTCTGAAAAATTTACTGATCCCATAACCTCTGATAAGGGGTCAAAAAGTGGTGTTTATGGGCTGATGTCTTCTCTTTGTATTTTGTCATAATGGTGAAGAGTCACTTCCTTTATATAGAGCAAGAGCCTGATTCTGATCTTGATCAATCAGTTGATAGTTCAAACTCCTCTAGCTTTGAAAGTCTCATGAATGAGAAGTTGCTGGTGCTATATTCCTTAGAGAATGGTCCAGACAGATAGCCTGCTGGTTATGGGATATACTGTTATGATTCATAGATTAGAATCTTATGTGTGATTTGCTTCTCTTATATAGGTTCATAGTATTTTTTAAGTCTGTTCCTATATACCATGGTAGGCAGTATAGTCTCTGAGATTTTTCTAAACTAGAAGGTAGTTTTCTTGATATCTTATATATAGAAGGGTCTTTTCTATTTGGGCTCTAGTTTTTGTAACTATGAGACTTCCACTATATTTCAATATAGTAGGATCTTTTCTCTAATTTGAATGGGTTCTAGGGTCTTGTGATTTTTTTCTACATTCTTTCTTATCAGCACTTGTAACTTGATGATGTAATCTTCAGCCTTCTTCCTGATTTGGTATAGTCTCCAGATTTCTGAGTCAATCTGTCTCCAAGTTAGGTCTAGATTTATAGCTGAGATTCTATCAGAATCTTCTTCTCTGAAGAGTAGTTCTCTTGGGTAAAATGTGTGCTCTGTGACTGTATGTCTCATAGAACAGAGAGAGTAGTTGGGAGGTAGTTATCCCAATTTTTATATATGTCTGAGATCTTTGTCAAGATGTTCTTAAGTGTCTTATTGATTCTCTCTGTCTATCCATTTCCTTGAGGGTGGTATGCAGTAGTCTTGATGTGCTGAATCTTATATTTTTGATATATTATCTCATGAAATCTATTGACAAATTCTGTACCATGGTCTATAGTGATTTGCCTTGGTATCTTGTAGCAATAGATGATTTCTCAGTACAGGAAGTCAGCTATAGAGAGAGCATTGGCTTCTTGTAATACTTCTGCTTCTATCTATTTGATAAAGAGGTCTACAATAACTATAATATAGTGGTTTTCTGATAATATTACTGATAGTGGCCCAATGATATCTATTGTAATATAGTGAAAGAGAATAGACTCAATTCTTGATGACTCAGATGCCTGATCTTGCTGATCTTATTTCTGTTTTTGGCACTTATTACACTCTTTGACAAATTGGTGCAGGTCTTCTTCCATCTTGGACCACCACATGGTTCTTCTTACCTTGTCATATATATTGATTCCTCCTAAGTATCCTTGTTCATATACTTCTTTCATTACTTGATACTTCTTGTATTTAGGTATTATAAACTTTCCTCCTTTTCTGAGTATGGTATTGTCTAGTTCAAACTATTTCTAAGTCTAGTTGATGATAGTGATTATCCAGGGTTTGAGGTAGTTGGGCATCTTCTGCTGCTCAAGATAGCTAATTAATCCATAGTATAACACCTTATTCATGTTGAATAGTCTTGATGGGGGTATTTCAGAGTATCCTTGAGAGTGTATCAGTATTGGTATTGGTTCTTTCTAGGTAGTGCTTAATAGTACAGTCATACTCTTATAGCCTGTAGATCCATCTGGCATATATTCTTTTGAGGTTCAGAGTGTGGAATAGCCAGGCAAGAGCAGAATAGTCTGTTTGAATGATGAAGTATTTTCCAGCTAGGTAGTAGTAGAACTTGTCTACTGCCCAAACTACTGCTAAGTATTTAAACTTATATAACTCATAGTTCTGTTCTACTCTGCAGATATCTTGGCTTATATAGAAGATAATATATTCATATCCATCTTTCTTCTGAGCTAGGACTGCTCTAAGTCCTATAGTGCTTGCATCTGTCTACAGGATGAATTCTAGATTCCAATCTGTTCTTCTGAGGATAGGTGCTTGGATCAACCTGATCTTGAGTTCATTAAAGGTTTCTTGGCATTCTTTAGTCCATTCAAATTTGGTTTTCTTTTTCAGTAGCTCATAGATAGATACTGCAATGCTGAAGTATCCTTTGATGAATCTTCTATAGTAGCTGGCCAGTCTAAGAAAGGTATGGACTTCTATAGTTGTTCTGAGTCTTGGGTAGGCTACAATAGCCTCAATCTATAAGGTCTGTATAGATTCTGGTCTGATTGATGAGATGTCCTAGATAGGTGATTTCCTGAGCTATAAACTTGCACTTCTTGGGCTTGATATAGAGGCCATACTCCTTGAGCTTCTTGAGGGCTTGCTGTATGTAGTTGACATGTTTCTGTATAATATTACTGAAGATAATCACATCATCAATATAGATAAAGAGCTATTTTCCAATCTCATTGCTGAAGACTCTGTTCATTATTTGCTAAAAACTTACTGGGGTATTACATATTCTAAATAGCATTCACAAGTAGATATAGGTGACATCAGGTATGATGAAGACTGATTTTTCACTAGTATTTTGAGTGAGACCAATCTGATGGAAGCCTAAGAACAGATCTAAGGTAGTATAGTATTTGGCTTTACTTCTAAGAGTAGTAAGGATTTCTTGAATATTTGGCAAAAGCTGCTTATTCTTCTTGATGATTGTATTGAGCTTCCTGTAGTCAATATAGAGTCTTGGTATAAACTCTCCAGGCTTGCTTCCTTTCTTCAGGACAAGGATAATTGGTAAAGCCTAGAGACTGATAGCTTGCTTGATAATTCTGGTTTCTTCTATTTTCTTGAGTTCTGCTTACAGTCATTCTCTGTAGGCAGATGGTATGGGTCTGGCTTTCTAGTAGATGGGCTTGGTATTGCCAGTGTCAACTTCATGATAGTACTTGAATTCTTAATTACAGATATCTCTGAAGTCTGTAGCAAGTACTTCTTCATTCTAGTATAGGATCTTGAGAAGTTGTTCTTCTAGGAGAAAGTTTTCTCTAATGATATATGTGTGCTTATTCTGGTCTCTGTCTTTCTTGTATTCAAGTTTGATAATCTTGATAGCAGCATAGGCTCCTCTTCTAGTAGATTCAAAGCCTTGTTCTTCTCTCTTAGTCTTGATGAGTTTGATGGCTTCAGTGATCTTAGGCTTCTTGATTTCATGGATCAGCATCTGGCCAATCCTGTCATACTTCTTGACTTTAAATGGGGTGGTGGGGTTGTGATTTCTAACTATGAGAAAGATCTCACTTGTGTAATTAGGATCAATTACTCCTCCTTTAACTGAGATTTTGCTTTTGGCCAGACTGCTCCTGGTCTTGATAATTCTGGCATAGTTCTCTGGCAAATTGACTCCAATTCCAGTATCAAGTAGGGTAGTGGTCTGTGATTTGAGGGTAGCATCTTGAATACTAATAAGGTCTATTCCTATAACTTCTTCAGTCTTGTATTCTGAGATCTTGACTTCAGGGTGAAACTTCTTGACCTTGAGGGTGATGTCTGGTTCTTGTTACTCCTCATCATCACTATTAGCTTAAAGCTCTGGGGGCTGGTCATCTTCTTCAGCTTTCCTTTTTGCTTCAGCAGCTTCTTACTCATACTTCTATTGGTGGATTTTTCTGACTTCACTGATACAGAACCAGTAGTCATTCAGATATTCAGAGCAGTACATCCTAGTACTATGGGGGCATCTTTCTTGAGGAGTATAGCCATTGATGATCTTGTTATACCACTGCTCATCTGTGAACTTGGGTGTCTTATTCTTGTTCTTGTTCACCAAGTATATGAAGACTTCTGTGTTCTCTTTATCTCCTTCCTCCATGTCTGGTAGAACTTCTTTGTAGATATTAATAGAGACTCATACCTTTCTTTCTCTATAGTTGATCTATATCTTCTGGGCATTGAGGTCAATGATGGCCTTGGTCTTGTGAAGCCATTGGTTGTTAATGAGGATATCATAGTTAGTGGCACTTGTAACAATTACATCTACTAGGATGGTAGCTTCTCCTATCTTGATGGAGACTTTTTGGATTTTGCTAAGGGGGGTAGCTCATGTACCATCTACTGTGATATAGACTATCTTAGTGAACTCTTCAATATCCTAGCCTAGGCAGTCAATTGTCTTCTTGCTCATGAGACATCCTCCAGCACTGATATATATCAATAATGGCATCAAAGATACAATCTTCGATCTAATATAAAGTATAGGCTGATGTCTTATACTGGTCTTCAGATTCTTCATCTGAGTCTTCTTGATCATCTTCTTATATATTATGAGCTTCTACAATCTTGTACTCTTGATTCTTAGCAGTAGTTACAAGTCTTACTCTTAACTGCTATCTGAAGGCAGGAACTTCAGCTAGCTGTTCAAAAGTAGCATTGACCTTCTCTTCTATTCCTTGAGATCTTTATAGATATCATACTGGTGGATCTTAGTCTTATACAGCTTCTGTTCCTTCTTGCTTTCACTTTCTCCTAAGACTGGAGTAGTGCCTTCAATTATTTAGTAGGTAGCTTCATCTAACTCTATATCTTAATCAATCTCCTTAGGTTGGGTCTTACTTTGGATAGTGATAGCTGAGGTCTTCTTCAGTCTTCCAACTGGCTTGCTGTTGCTCTTTTTATTATAGGGCTTAGACTGAGTTCTGGTACCTTCAGTAGCAGGGTAGAATTTGAGCTCTTTATAGTATTCTTCATCATTAGTATTACTAATCTCCTCAATGACTACTGCATTAGTTTGTTCTTTAGTTCTACTAGTATTGTTTGGTTGGGCTTTGTATCTTGTTTCAGTCATATAACTCTTTGCATAGTAGCCTTCTTCTCATCTGAAATATGTAATATTGCATTCTTCTATAGTAGCTACAAATCTCTACACTGGTCTCCTATTGGTGCTTTGGACTTCTCTAATAACATCACCAAGATATGTAGTTATCTCAGCAAACTGCTTGGTGAGTTCCTCCACTAGGTCAGCTTTGGTTGTCTTGAAGATAGATGAGGATAATTGTCTGTTTACAACTATAGTGGATATGATACTAGTTGGCTTTAATAACTCTTACCTAGGACATATCATCTCTACTGAAGATATCAATGTAGACTTCTAAAAAGTATCAGCTCTCAAGGATATTCCTATCCCTACTACCCTTAAGCTACTCTAGCACTTTCTGTATATTACTGATTACTACTGAAGGTTTATTTAAGGATACTCCACTATTGCAGCCTCTAACTAGTCTGGTCTACAAAGAAGTAAACATCAAGACTGAATGTACAGATGCCAGAACATTGGCTGGGAGAGTGTGAGGTTTTGGGGAAATTTTGGACTGAAATAGGGAATAGACTGGGTGTGGGGTATAGGCTGGTGGGGGAGGGGGGTCACTGGGAGAACTTGAGATCTCGGCTTGTGAGTGGGGTGGGTGATAGTTAGCTCACTGTAAGGTGGGTATTAGTAATATGGGTGGGACTGGTGGGTCATTGGCTTTTTGTATTTGAGGAGGAGCAGTGGTTGGGGCTGCAGGAGAAGGTATTAAGGTGGGAGGGGCTGTTGGGGGATCTGCTGACTGGATGGTGGGTGGGTTGGGGTCCTCAGGGGGGACGACATCACAGTTTGGTGGTAAGGATCTGTGAGCAGAGTGGTGGGAGGGTAGTGATAGTGTTAGACAAAGTAGTCTTTCATCGAGAAAGGGTAGGGGAGAGAGGTCCCCCTAGGGGGATCAGATAGGGGGTGGGATCACTGTATTTATATGGGATAGATGGGTAATAATAAAGGAATAGAGTCTAAGTGACTATAAAAAAAAAAAAAAAAAAAAAAAAAAAAACATCAAGACTGAATGGATCCCAAGTATACTCAGACTATGGACTATCTCAAGAGACTCCTTACCAAGGCTCCAGTGCTAATTGTACCTGACCCTACTAGGCTATTCACTCTGACCACAGATGCCTTTGATATTGTCATTAGGATAGTACTTAGCCAAGAAGACTGCTCAGTAGCCTACCTTTCTCAAAAGCTTAAGCCAGCTGAAACTTAATATACTACCCATGAGAAGGAACTTCTAGCCATTATTACTACACTTCAATAATAGTACCATTTCCTCCTAGAACAACTATTTATAGTCTATACTGATTACCATGCCCTGCAGTATATCTATACACAGTCCATACTGATCTATAGACAAGCCTGCTAGATGAAAATCATTACCAACTTCGATATAGAAATCAAGTATATCTCAGGCAAAACCAACTGTATGGCTGACAGTTTCTCCAGATATATGGAAGATGAACTTGTCTTTATAGTTGAGGTAATTGGAGACCTTATCTAGATAATCAAGAATAGCTACCAACAAGACAGCTCTCTGATGAATTTTCTTCAATTCTGTGAAGACTCAGAGACTGAGGTCCCAGAACTCATGAGGCAAATGTCCAAGAGATTCACTTACCATGATGGACTTATCTACAGAGACCATGATAGAGTAGTTGTATCCAACAATGATACTCTGCAGCTCAAGATCATGCAGAAACTCTATGATACTTCTGCAGCAAGATACTTTGGTTTTGAGAAGACCTACAATCTCCTCTCAAGAGAGTTCTACTGGCCCAAGATGACCAAGGATATCAAAGACTTTGTAGCCTCATACAAGATATGTCAAAGGTTCAAGAGTAGTAATAAGCTATCAGCAGAACTTCTGCAACCTTTGCCTATTCCAAGTCATAACTAGGATCAGATTGTTATGGACTTCATTATCCAGCTCCCTAAGACCAAAGCAGGATGAGATGCCATTATAGTATTTGTGGACTACCTAAGTAAACAAGCCCATTTTGTTCCCACCAAGACCACTATAACAGCACCTAAGATTGCTAAGATTTTCCTCAACTAAGTATTCAGATTATATAGCATGTCTAGTATCATTATATCTGACTAAGATGTGAAGTTTATAAGTAACTTTTGGAAGGTATTTTTCTCCCTCCATGGAATTAAGCTGAAGTTCTCTACTGCCTACTATCTCTAGACTGATAGTTAAACTGAGCAAACTAATAGAGCTCTCAAACAGATACTTAGTATCTTCTGCTATTACAAGTAGAATGATTAGAATAAGTACCTAGCCTATACTGAGTTTGTCTAAGATAATAGCCAGCAAACCTTTATGAAGAAGACTCCATTCTTCCTAAACTATGATCAACACTCAAGGACCCTAAGTACTACTGCAAAATCAGCAGTCTCAGTGGCCCAAGATCTGGCTGAGACCATTTTTAATCTTATCTGAATAATAAAAAATACTCTCATAGAAGCACAGGACTATCAGACCAAGTATGCAAACTTGAAGCAAAGAGAAGTCTCCTATGATATTGGTGATATAGTTATACTTAGAATAGACTACCTCCACCCAGATACTCTGATACAATAACCAGCCAAGAAACTCTATGCTAGAAGAATTGAACTATATAAGATTGTAGAAAAAGTTAGTAAAGTCAACTACAAGTTGCAACTTCTATACAATATTTGAGTACATCTAGTATTCTATATCAGTCAACTAGTAGACTATTATGAGAACTCATTCTCCAAGCATATAGTTCCACCACTACCCTCAATTAGAATTAATAATCACAAGAAATTCAAAATTGAGGAAGTACTTGACCACAAGGTCCATAAATATTTCAAAATAGTCAAGTGGTTTTTTCTCATCAAGTGGAAGGATTACCCCATCCATAATGCTATCTGAGAAAAGAAAGAAGCTCTGGAGAATACACATGAAGCTCTCCAGAACTATATAGAAACTCTCATCCCCTAGCAAAGGAAGGAACTGTAGCTTTAAAAATTAGAGCACATAGCAAACAAGGAGAATATTATATATTTTTATCTGAAATATATAATATTGAATACTGCAGAAAAAGGAATACTATAATTAAGTAACAAAAAGACACTCAGGTGAAGGACAATCTAGCATAGTATAGCAAAATATATTTGAACAACTCTACTTTATACCATCTGTGTCATCTCCACTGAATGATGACAGATATTTCATATAGAACTTAAGAAAGCCAACAATGTTAAAACCAATCTAAGTCTATCTATGTGACAGATATTATTACTAGGAATTACCTCAGATTACAAAAAAATACTATTTCTAAGAGGTTTGAACTCCCAGCTATAACAATAAGAGCTCTTGCCCTAGACAAAAATGGCCAGTTCTCACAAATATGTCAACCAGACAAAAAAAAAAGAGGACCAAGATCTGTCAACCCTGTATAACTACATATATAAGTAGAATATCTTTGAAATCAGAATTTTCTCATATAACCAGCACATGCTCTGCTTATAGCAACAGATCATACATTCTACTGGAAAGTATGATCAAAAGAAGGTCACACCAGATAGATAAATAAGTATAAATACTCAAGACAAGAATACTCTACAACTCTTATCTCCCTCTTCTTATAAAGAAAAGATAAGACAAGAATACCTGCTACTTGCTACCAAACTGTCTGCCATAGTCAGCCCCTCCTAAGCCAGATTGACCACCTCTTTGAATATATTCAGGTTGCTATCCAAAGAAGGAACCACTACTCTGAGATCCTTAACCTCTCTAGCAAGAACCTAGGACAGTATGTCTTTGACTATCATAAACTCATTAAAAGGGCCTACCTTACTATCAGCCACCTAGAGATCTAATATGAATATGAAATTGGTCACCAGCTTCTTTAACATACAAATAGCCTACCTATTGACCAGGTCTCAGACTAGACCCACCTGGACAGACATGAGTAAAGACTTACCAAGAAGGTCTATAAAATTATGCACTATATACTCTTTATGATTCCCAATCTCAACTATATATAACTGAAGGACTTCCAGAACCTCTTCTTTCCTGAGGTTGATGAGCTAGAGATCATGGTAGCCCAGGAAGCTAACTTCTGGATTACTCTCAAGTCTACCAACATCAAGTCTCACTAGAATGATAACCCAGACCAATGACTTCAAGGTCTCTCTGATCTCTTTGAAAGACTACCCATCTGAATGGATATCCCCAGGTATGAGAATCAAGAACTCTACTTAGATAACCCCAACTGCATTAGATGGAGAACTCCTACCCCAATGCCTATACTAGTTTAAGAACCATTTGCAGACCTTATTGACTTCTCCATCCCAGATACTGAGTCATCAGCAACTATCTTCCCAGCTACTGGAGAAGAAGATAACAATACTGAGGAGAATTCTCTACCTTTCTCTCCCTTAGTTCTCAATTTCTGAATCAATAAGGATATTGATTTCTAAGGAGAGAAGAATGTAATAGAATGAATAAGTAAACAGATGAGATGCAATAAACAATTACATGACCCAGTAATGACATCATATAATTAAGTATAACATATGATATTATAAATAATAAATATAATGAATGATGCAAATAATATAAACAATATGAATAAACAATATCCAGCTTATCCCCAGTAATTGGTGCCATAGCATAGTACCATAGTAATTAGTATAGTACTATAGTAATCAGTACTATAGTAACCAGCACTAGTAACACTGATCATTACCTAGTAATAGATATTGTGATTACAAATCTCACTATAGTTATCAAATTAGTCACTTATACTTTGTCAGAAATCATAGACCATCTTGTATAAATACCCCCCAGTTTTCATTTGAAATAAAGTAGTTTTAGTTCAGTCCTTGATATAAGAATCAAGTTTCCCCCATACATACACATTCTCCTGAGTCTTAGTAATGACATCTAAGTGACTCTAGTATTTTTGACTAAACTCCAGAAGCCTAGCTAACTTCTGCCAAAACTGAGACTAGTATACAAATCACAAAGACTTAAGTAAATCTATTGAATCTAAATTCTAAGGTAAATTTAGTCTGTACATAATAAAGAACAAGACCCTTGAAAGATAGGGCAAGTAAGAAAGACCTTTGAAAGATAAGACACTACCACCAACTACTTTCAAGTGAGTATTTCCTCAAACTGAAGGCTTCTTAGTATATATTATATATTAAGTCTCTAAGTAATAGTCTTACTTTCCTAAGTATCCAAAGGATCAGAGAGAGATAGAAGTGAGAATTATTATAATAATAAATCAAGATATCAAGAAATATATATTTATTTATAATTACTGCTAAAAGAATAAGATATCAAAATTATAGCTATATAGTCTACTTTAATCTCTCTCAGTTTTGGCTACCAAATAAAAGTAAGTTATAATAGACTTTATTATCTAACTGCCTAAGATATCTCAAGGAAATAATGTTATAGTTATTTTTATTAACTATCTCATCAAGACCATCAAGTTGGAGCTAATCAAAACTAATATCACTATCTCTGATATTACTAAAATATTCTTTAAGATAATTTTTTAAAATTATAGTTTTCTAAAGATTATAATTAGTAATTAAGATTATAAATATTATTCAAGATACTTGGAGCCCAATAAGCTCTAAGTATAGCATACTATCTATATATTAATAATCAAACTAAGTAAACAAACCAGACTCTTAAATAGATATTATTATATAGTAATTACTAAGTCCTTCAAATATATCAGATTCTCTTTAAGATGTATCTCTTAGACTAACTCAAGTTTGTTATAAGTAAGTTCTTATTAGAGTGCCTTCTTAAGGTCTTATAGTCCTCAAACTTCTTATTCTTAAACTATCTTGTTATCTCTTAGATTGCTTGCAAGAAATTATATATATTGTACTAAGAAGAACTAACTTTATTTTAGAGGAAATAAGAGAGATATTTATATAAAATATAATTCAATAGTTACTAAGATATAAAGCTAAATATAAATTCCAATAATTAATAAAATACTAAAATATAGAAAACTATAGTTATTAGTATAAATTCCAGTATTGATAGAAATAATTATATAGGAAAAGAATGCTAGAATAATTCTGAGTCATATAAGATCAGAATGCCAGTGAAAGAATTAACTATTATATGAAAAAAGGATGCTGGAAGAACTCAGTATAACCAAGATCTTAAAGTAGAAAGTTCAGAACTATGGGAGCTTCATCCTCATTACTGTTCTCAAAAGAGATAAGGTCTGTGAATATTTTGTTGCATGTTTTACATATGTCATGTGGGATGACATCATTGCTGATAATATCATCATATTTGGTGACAGAGAAATTGAGAGCTCTCTAATTTATAAGGTTCTCTTCTACAAAGTAAAGAATAAATATAGAGTCTTAGAGAGGTCTAACCTAGATGCTTAGGCCTTAGAATGTAGAGATCAATCCTTGCAAGAATTGATCTGAGTTGTTCTGAAGGATGAGATATCAGAACTCTTCTATCTCATCACTATTGAGAGTGATAGTGGACTGGACTTTAGTAGTCATTATGACTTCTAATACATTGATATGATGAACTAACAGATCTCTGAAGTCTGAGACTTTGGTATACTCTAAGTTGAAGATTAACTATAGTATATGTCTAAAGATCTGATAAATCTTCTTAGCTATTCTTATTTTACATATATCTATGAGAGTGACATCTTATAGTTTTTGTGAGCTGACCTGAGAGAATTCTCAGTAGAGGAAGTTTTCTATTTTGTATTCTTACTATATATATCTAAAGATATTTAGTAGTAATGGTGATCCTTGTTTCCATTTTATAGTAGTAGAAGATAAAGTAATAAGGATTATCAGTACTTAGGTTAATACTAGAAATCCTTATAGTATAGATCCTTATAGCTCTTCAGATATCTTAGAATATCCTTTTCTGGACTGAGGAGTCTTAGTAGTTCCTTGATTTTGAGGTTTGACAAGCAGCAGATATTTCATTTGTAGTAAGTCTTAGAGTTATTTTGGGATTTAGTAGGTCTTATTAAGTTGTTGCTACTGCAGTTCCTTGGTCCTTTCTTTATATTTCTTGAGATATTTATCCTGTGGTCACAATGACTTATAGTTAGTTATTATTACTTATCTATAACCTGGGTAAGTTATGCCATATGATCTCTTTGTACTTTAATCTAGTAGCTTATAAGGAAAGGCTGTCTTCTATACTAATATTATCATTCTAAGGTCACTATTACAATATTAAGAAACTTATTTCTTATAAATAAGATAACTAAAAACAATATCTTATCTTTGTAGAGTTTATTTACAATAACTCAGTATAAACTTTAATAGATTTTACATCTTTCAAGTTACTATATAGTTAAGATATACAAACTCCATCAAGTCTATTTACTTAAGTTAAGAAAAAACTCTCTAAAGTTTCTACTATCTAAGATCTCATTAATGATATAGCCAAAATAATTCAAGTTACTAAAGATAATCTGCTCAAGGCTTAGACATAATTAGTCAAATATACCAATACTAAGAGATAAGATATATATCAAATTCAAGATTGGTAATCAAGTACTCTTATCTATTTTAAATTTCAATTTAGTATCTCAAGTCAACTACTTTTCTAAGAAACTTTAAGTAAGATACATATATTAGAATAAGTATTTCCTATAGTATATAAGATAATACTACTATAGACTATTCATATATTCTATCTTTCATATCCCCCTACTCAAGCTATATTATAATAGTCTGCACAAGTATCTAAACTGGACTCTTCAGTCATCAGTATCTCTTTTGATTAATAGTTATATCAAGTATAAAGTTGAGAAGATTTTTGATAAATATATATATTATAATTATATTAAGTATCTTATCAAATAGATATATTACCCTGAGTATGATAGTACTTAGAAATCTATTGAAAATTTCAAGAATACTTAACAAGCTCTCTATAAATATAAACATTAAAGATGATGTTCTCTTTCAAGTAGAGAAAGATGTAATAATTCTTTATATTTATTTTCTTTATCAGATTATCATTTTTTCTTTTACTATATTACTTAGTAGAACATTTCAGAATAATTTAGAATAGTATGAAATTACTTAGTTATTTATTAAGAATCTGTTTTCTAAATAGTTCTACTAAGATTCTATTAATTACTAATTAATATTTAATATCTCTCTATAATATTCTATCAAGTTTTATTAAGTATGACTTATTACTTAGTATCTAGCTTAGTAATATTCTATCTGTTTCTTCTTCTTTCTATTTTTTATATATAAATATTTTCTCTAAATACTTTAATAAAGATCAGTTGAGTTAATTATTATATATTTACTTGAACTTCTAGAAGATAATTAAATTTTTCAAAGTTCTATTTCTTAACTCTAATTATATCTTTCTATTTGGATATTTATTAATATATAGTTTAAGTCTCAGATTTTATCTTACTTAACTATATATTGAAGTACTCTTATACTTAAATAAGCATAATTACTCTCTATAATAGAGTTCAAATTAAACTTTTGATTTAATTTAAATTCAATTTAATTTAAAATTATTCAAATTAAAAAATCTCTAATTTAATTTAATTTAAATTAATTTAATTTATTTGAGAGTACTAATTATATCTGCTTAGAAATACTAGAAATAGATAATAAATAGTATAAATAATATAATATATTAAATTTTGAATATATTCAAAGCTTAAGAATATATATTATATACTTAGTCATTATATCTAAAGTACTTATACTTATAAACTTATAAGTCTACAAGTAATAAGTATAAGCTAAGAGTTTTGAATATTATAATAAGTATAAGTTTATAAGTTATAAACTTTAAATATTATAATAAGTATAGATAAAATATATATAAATAAAGCTGGCTTTAATAATAAATTCCTAATAAAAAACAAAATATAATATATATATAAAGCAAAATGATCTCACTTTATAATAAACTTAAATCTTATATCAATTATCTTTCTGAAGCCTTTGAGAATATAAACAATACTATCAATAAGATTATTATCTAGTTAAATAATAAAGAACTTGTAACTAATAATAAATATAAGAAGAAGAAGAAGAAGATTGAAGATATAATTAAGCAATTTATCTCAAAATATAACATTTTAGTGTAGTTTATTTCTTTTCTTTGTCTTTCTTCAATATTCTATGACCTTTCAGTACTTTCTAAATACTTAGAAATCCTTTCTTGGCACTGAGCATCCTTTAGTACTTATTTAGCTAGTCACTGAATGTCCTGGAAACTTGTAGAACTTTATTTGTCATTATTTGTCATCTTTGCCGAAAACTTTCCTCTTGGCATTTTCCTTTGATTTCTCAGATCCTTCTTTCAGATCTTATATAAATATCCCCTTTATTCTCATGAATAAAGCCTCAGAATATTTTCTTCCAAAAATCCTTCAAGAATACTTGAATCCTTAAATATCTCTTTGAGCTACTTAGAACCACCAGAACTAGTCACTTTCTCATTTAGAAACTAGAACCATTATACTTGGTAGCAGTGGTGAAGTTACACCTAGCCTTATTAAGACACCTCTCAAGATATTAGTTATAACACTATGGAGGACAACAGGTGGAACCCTTTATATAGTACTTACAGTCCAGGCAATGCTTCATACAATCAGCAAGAAGAAGAGAAATAGCAAAACCCTACTCAGTCAAATGGGGCCATCGAGAGTCTTTTACAGACCACATTAGCTCAAATTGCTCAACTTCAAGAATGAATAGAAAGAAAGAAAAGCAAGGCCTCCGCTTATACCTCCGTACCTCTACCAATATTAATACATCCAACAGCAGTCACTATTAAGCCTCAGAAGCCTGACATCTTTGATGGTCAAAGAGGAGGACTGTCTACCAATACCTGGCTTTTCCAATTAGAGCAATATGGAGAACTGACCAATTTGGAAGCAATACTAGTCTAATTCACCACCACACTCCTCTGAGGGAATGCTGCAATCTGGTGGTGAAATTATGTCCAGAATACCAGATTCTCTGGCCGAATCAAGATCTGGGGCGAATTCTCTGATGCTATTCAAGGCCAATTCAAACCAGTCAACAGCACCAAGGCCACACAAGACCGTCTGGCAAATGTCAAATAACTCAAGTCTATGCAAGCATATAATGCACAATTTCTGTCAATCCTGCTAGAATTACCATATATCACTGAAGACGAGAAGGTTGACAAGTATATCTGAGGCCTGAAAGGTCAAACCCAAGTTCATGTTGAACTAGAAGAACCCAAGGACCTAGATACAGTAATGAAAATTGCTGATAGGTTTGATGTCATCACCTATGGTCACCACTTTGAACAGAAGAGACTGCCTTTCAATAACAACAACCACCACAGAAGGGAGGAACCCAAAGTCAGAACTGTTGGACCTGCCCCCATGGACCTAGACACCATCGACAAGAGCAAGAAAGGCAAGCTTACACCTGAGGAAAAGGAGTGCCTCAAGAAGGCTGGAGCCTGCTTCTTTTGCCATCAGCCTGGTCACATTACAACCAAATGTCCCAAGAAAACTGCCAAACCAAAGAGGATCCTGGTTCTGTCCAAAGACACTCAAGGTCAACCAGTTGAATAAGAAGTTATACTCAATTTTATGCAAGTTAACCCCAAGGCCCAGATCCCTCAAGCACAGTCAGAAGGAGCCATTGGTTTGGACCTTCAAGCAATACAATAAGTCACTATTCCGGTACATAAAAGAAGGCTCATTCCAACTGGCCTTTCAGTCAAAATCCCCAAGAAATATTATGCAAGAATTGCACCAAGATCTGGCCTCAGTTTCAAGCACTCATTGGATGTTGGTGCTGGAGTCATCGATCCTAACTTCTGAGATGAAATGCAAGTCCTGCTAGTCAACCACAAGAACTAACCATATACTGTCAATGAAGGAGACAGAATTGCACAGCTCATTCTAGAGTGAGCCACCCTACCAGTCATCAAAGAAGTCACCAAGCTGTCTTCAACTAAGCGAGATCAGAAAGGCTTTGGTAGCACTGACAAAGTTATAAGTATAGCTGAAAACCAAGCCAATTCAATGCTCATCTTCAAAGGTCTAGTCAAGGGACAAGAGCTAGATGTTCTCATAGACAGTAGAGCTGTTGGGAACTTCATCAACAAGAACCTCATTAACAAGCTCAAGATCCTCACCAAACCAGCTGGCAAGAATGATGGAGTTGTCATAGCAGATGGCACCATCTTATCAATTGACTCAATTGCTACTAAACTTCTCCTCAAGATCCAGAAGTACTGGGAATATTTAGATTTCGAGGTAGCACCACTAGGAGACCATGACCTGATCCTAGGCAAACCCTGGCTTATATGGCACAACCCTCAGATTGATTGGACCAAGAATGAAGTCACCTTGATTCAAAATGGAGCCAACATTATCATCAAGCCAGACAAGACTCAGACAAGAACCCCAATTGCTACCCTTTCAGCAATTCAGTTCAAGAAGGCCCTCAAGAAAGCTACCTATACCTTTGTAGCACTGATCTGACCAAAAAAAGAAAACAAGAAGCTATCGATTAGTGAAAGTGTCAAGTTACTACTGAACCAATACAAGGATGTCTTCCCAGACAAACTACCAGGTCTACCACCTTCAAGAGATCATGATCACAAAATCAAGTTGGTATCTGATGCAGCTATACCTAAGAAGAAAATGTACTGCATGTCTCTACTCGAAATTGAAGCAGTCAAGAAGGAACTCAATAAACTCATTGAGCAAGGAGCCATTCAACCAAACAAGTTACCCTTCAGCTCTCCAGTCCTATTTGTCAAGAAAAAGGATGATACTCTGTGAATATGCATAGACTACTGAGCACTCAACAAGATTACAGTCAAGAACTATTATCCACTACTACTCATAGATCAAATCTTTAATGCTCTCAAAAATGCAAAGTACTTCACCAAGATTGATCTCACCTCTGGGTATCATCAAATTTGAATCAAGCCAGAAGACATACCCAAGACTGTCTTTATGACACCCTTTGGACTCTATGAATTTCTAGTCATGGCCTTTGGTCTCACCAATGTACCAGCAACCTTTCAAGATCTCATACAAACTGTCTTCAAGGACCAGCTCTATATCTTCATACTAGTATATATTGATAACATCCTGATCTTCAGTAGCACTGAAGAAGAACACCTCAAGCACATTGAACAAGTCCTCAAGATCCTCCATAAGAACAAGCTCTATGCAAAGCTCAAGAAATGTAAATTTTTCAAGGATCAAGTTGAATACCTTGGACACATTGTATCAGCCAAAGAAATTCAAATAGACCCAAGGAAAATACAAGCCATTGAACAGTGGCCTGTACCAGCAAACCTCACTGAACTCAGGTCCTTCCTTGGTCTGGCTAGATACTACTATCAATTTGTCAAGAACTTCTCTGGCATTGCAGAATCTTTGACAAATTTCCTGCAAAAGGAACCCAACTCTGACCTCTATGTCCCCTATATCTGAGATACCTTCTGTCAACAAGCTTTTCAAGAACTCAAGAACTGCCTGACCCATACACCTGTCCTTAGAAACATAGACCCAAACTTGAAGTTCATGGTTACTATAGATGCATCTAACTTTACCATTGATATAGTTATTTCTCAAGATAATGGTCAAGGACACTGACCTATTGCCTTTGAGTCAAGAAAATTGTCCCCAGCAGAACAAAAGCTGGCTACTCACGAAAAGGAACTTCTGGCAATCATGCATACCCTCAAGACCTGGCAATACTATCTAGAAGGAGTTGAGTTTGATGTGATCACTGATCACAGATCCCTTCAGTACATCAATACTCAACCAACCCTTTCTCACCAACAAGCCAAGTGGAGTCAACTACTTCAGACCTTTACCCCAAATATCATCTACAAGCCTGGCAAAACTCTAGTTGTACCAGATGCACTTTCAAGAAGACCCGACCTTGCTGCAATTTTACAAGTCACTGTGGCACCTGAATTCCTCAACCAGATTAAAAAGGCATACGAACAAAACTCTCTGGTTCTACAAAGGAACACCAAAGAAATTCAAGGAAAAGTACACCATCAAGGACAACCTTGTATACTATCAAGACAAAGTATATATTTCTGCCAACCCTGAACTATGATACAAGATTCTTCATGAACATCATAACTCCCCACTAGCTGGCTACCTTGGAACTGAGAAGACCATCAAGAATATCCAATGAGACTACTACTAGCCAAACATGCTCAAGGAAATCAAAGAGTATGTCCAAAGCTACGATCTTTGCCAAAGAAACAAGTCAAGCAACCAAGTATCTGCCAGTCTTCTACAACCCTTGTCAATTCTGACCAAGAAGTTTGAACAAGTCACAATAGACTTCATTGTGCAACTCCCACAAACCAAAACAGACTATGATGCTATTGTTGTATTTGTGGACTATCTCACTAAGATTACAATCACCGAGCCAACCACAACCAATGCCACTACTCCAGAAATTGCAAGAATCTTCTTCAAGACTGTCTCCTACCATTATGGACTTCTCCGAGTAATTATCAGTAACCGCAACCCCAAGTTCACAAGTTACTTCTGGCAAGCACTCTTCAAGACCCTTGGAACCCAAATTGCTATATCCACTGCCTTTCATCCTCAAACTGACAGACAGATAGAGCGAATGAACAGAATACTTGAACAAATGCTCAGAAACTATGTGTCTTATGAGCAAGATAATTGGGACCACTATCTGACCTATGCTGAGTTCACCTACAATAATGCCAACCAATCATCAACTAGCCTTTCCCCATTTCAGCTACTTCATGGTCAAAACCCTGAGACCCCTACAAGTCTAGTCCAATTCCAGCAATCCAGTCACACTCAAGTCTCTACAGCCTAGAACCTTATTAACAAAATGGATTTCCTTCTCAAGATTGCCACTACAAACCTGCAAAAGACTCAGTAACATTAAGCTAAGTATGCAGATAAGAAGTGGTGAGATGTCATATATAATATTAGTGATATGGTTCTACTCAAAGCCAATAACATCAAGGCTCAATCTCAAGTCAACTGCTGGTCAGCCAAATTCCAGCCCAAGTACCTTGGACCCTTTGAGATCACTGAGCAAGTCTCTATCTGGTCTTACTGCCTCAACTTACCAATAACCATATGTATATACTCAGTATTCCATATGTCACAACTCAAGGTCTGGAACCAGTCACCCCCATACTCTGGCCAAATTCTGACACTATCAGCACCAGTCATAGTTGAAGACCACATCAAGTATGAAGTTGAGAAAATTTTAGACAAATGAGTCTGATACCATCACACAGAATACCTAGTCAAGTGGATGGGTTACTCTGAATATAATACCACCTGGGAACCTACCACCAATCTCAAGAACTCCCAAGACCTCATCCAAGAGTTCGAGCAAAAAGGAACTCATTGACTGCCTGTGAGATTCTCCCCTTGGATAGTAGACAACCTACTGTACTGATCAGACACATTATATATCAGGGCTCTCTAAGGGATACAGTATCAGAAACAAGAGATACAGGAGAACTCTATAAATCCTGCAACCAACAAGGTTCAAACTAGTTCTCATTTGATCAAGATGATACTTTGGCCCTTGCCTTATATAAGGATGGCCAATCCTTATCAATGAGTTGATATATTTAATTTGAAATTTCTTTTAGTCTTATTGTTCATCATGTGTAACTTTGAGAATTCAATGAGAATATTGATTCTTAAGAAGGGGGAGATGTAACATTTTAGCATAGTTTATTTCTTTTCTTTGTCTTTCTTCAATATTCTATGATCTTCCAGTACTTTCCAAATACTTAGAAATCCTTTCTTGGCACCGAGCATCCTCTAGTACTTATTTAGCTAGTCACTGAATGTCCTGAAAACTTGTAGAACTTTATTTGTCATCATTTGTCATATTTGTTAAGAACTTTCCTCTTGGCATTTTTCTTTGATTTCTCAGATCCTTCTGGATCCTTCTTTCAGATATTGTATAAATATCCCCTTTGTTCTCATAAATAAAGCCTTAGAATATTTTCTCCTAAAAATCCTTTGAGAACACTTGAATCCTTAAGTATCTCTTTAAGCTACTTAGAACCACCAGAACTAGTCGCTTCCTCATTTAGAAACTAGAACTGTTACACAAAAACTACTTTTAAGACTATATCTAAAGTTATCTCTAAAGTCTCTACTTCTGAGGCCTTCATCTCTGAAGTCACTTTTGATATCTCTAAAGTTATTTTTGAAGCTCTTAGCTACTATCTAAGCTATTACTTCAAAAACTAATAATTGATCTCATATAAGCTATAATAATTACAAAGATATAGAAAACTATATTATACTCTTTTCAAAATCTATTAATAACTCAATCTATTGATTTCTAATCTTCTACTAAGAAAGAGACCATATAATAATATTTATTAGATAGCTACTACTATGGCCAGATATGACTATAATCAGAATTAGAGTTATATATATATGAGAATTTTGAAAATATAAATTAGTTATATATAAATTTTAGTTATATTTATATATAAATTTTAAGTAATATATCTTTTAAATAAAAAACTAATTATATTATAATATAAGCTATAGAGAATTTTAAATTGATATTTAATTTTATTTAACTAATTTAAATTAGATCCTTAATTTAATAAATCAGATCTCAATTTAAATATAAAAATTTCCAATTTAATTTATTTAGAAGTACTGAATATAGTACTTTCTTCTTTTTATCATTATTAATAAGATATGTATTATTATAGTATATTATAGACTATATAGAGAGTTAGTTGATCTTGGACATCAAGTATCAGTATAGATTATTTATAAGTTATCAGTATTTATAGTAGAATCCTCTAAGTTTTGATAAGCTTCTTAGCAAATATAGTTCTGATATAGATATAACTATTTTTTGAGTAAGATCAGAATAAAGAGAAGATAGTCATCATAGATAGGAGGAAGGACAATAATAATAAACTAGTTAAGTGCCAAACTAGAGATAGTAGTCAGAGTTATGGCAGATATTATCTTGGTGAAGTCTTTTAATTAACTGGCAGATAGTAGAATAATATAGTAACTAATATCCTAGCTATATATAACTAGAATTAGAAGCTAATATAGTAATATAATTGAGATCTATAGACTTAGAGAGTGAAATCTTTCTTTTTTTTTTTTTT
>RBNI01001476.1:0-22263 GCA_003990745.1 Jimgerdemannia flammicorona | reverse complement strand
TGAACATGCTTAATGAGGCCCACCGGATTGGACAAATCTCAAGCTACTACCAGATCGGCCGCCTCCTGGAAGACATGGTTGAACACCACCATGATACAGACATTACCCAGATGTCTCAACACCAGAAACTCATTGCCTGCAAACACAGAGAACTCTTCTATGAATACAGCACCTTTATTCCCCACCTCCGAGTTACTACCAGCGAAATGGTTGCTACTCTGTCCTATGGCCAAATTGATGACATGATACAAGAACTCAATCACAAGTATCTTGAGTACGTTGAAACCACAGACAGAACCTTCCCGCACCCTGATGACTATATCCTGCAAATGCCCCAAGTTGGATATGCCATGAAGGACATCTACGATATAATTAACTTTGACAAAGACGAAGCAGAAGACAATGATCCTTCTGACGCCGATATGACCTCAAGCCAAGGATCTCTTCCAACTCTGATCATACTGCCAACCTTGCCGATGAACTTACAACAGTTCATAACCACATATGAGACTTATTGGGACAATGACCACTGGCACGAATACCAACCTGCATTCACCCCCGATTACTTCAACTACAACGAAGAGACTGGAGAACACAATCTGTACCTTCAGACAACCCTCGAGATCGAACCAACAACTCCACCACCTGAGTATGAGTGACATGAACCACAGCCGCCAGCTTACTACAACCCCGCGATTCATAGTGCTGTAACCTATAGAAGGTACGCAGACAGTGAATTCGATGAAAGCGAAGACAGCACACTCCTCCTTCGCCCACCAACACCTTATCCAGCATACGAGACAGATGATGCTATTCTGTGGGATGGAGATGAAGTCTCAATGTATTATTACCTTAGCCAATAAGGAGAAGTAATCCACGAACCACTCTTCTTAGATGACTACTTCATCAGAGATGATGTCATCAATGGTGATGTCATTGAAGACTACCCAGATAGCGTGTAAACCTATAAATAGATTAGCAGTCATAGTATAGTTAGATTAGCCTTGTATGACGTGACTGTGAACTGACTCAGCAGTCAGACAATCTCTTGACATGTCAGATCACCCTTGTACTACGTGACTGCATTCCGACTCAGCAAGGCACTTAGTGCTACATCCATATCTAGCATAGTCCAGATAGCCCCTCACTAGTATAAATACCCCCTCCCCCAGACCTCAGAATCTCAGACCTGAACAATCCGAACACAACTCCTGAGTACTTCCCCACAATATCCCTTTATACAACTACTCCTAGTATAGCAATATCATGAATAGTGAATAAACCTATTTAATAACCCACCAACCACTCTTAAGTAAATCCGCTCCCCGTTAGGTCCTACTCCTAACCCTGTCACGAAATTTCCTAATTGGGTATTGTCTGCAGCGATACGCCAATTCAACTAAGCTGGTCTTAGTTTCTTGAACTTTCTGAAATACGGAAAATCCTGAACATCCAGAACTAGTCCGAAAAAGGACTTTGGTTGAGATATCAACCTGATCTTGAAATCAATAAGCATAGAGGACATACTCTATATGAAATTGATCTTGACCATAAGAAAACAGTCTTCCAGAATATCCAGAACTTCCAGAAAACCCTTCTAGAACTACGTAACAGTTACCCTAAAAAGCAACCCTCTTACACTATGCAGCGATGGCAGCTATGATCTGGGGTTCTTTGAGCAGATTGGTAGAGCATATGGTAGGCCAGCTTGGTAGTGATCTCAGTATGGCTATACATATATTCTTGGTGCAATTTAGCATGCTGTATGAGGTGAGGAGCTCTGCTTTTTTGAGGTACTACAGTCCAGGGGGTTTCTGCTCTCCCGTATGCAAAAAGGACTGACCAGTTGCCATTTGTTTCAGCAGGTTTCCAAGCTGGAGCTCCTGGGGCTGGACCAAGAGCAGGCATCCACCAGCACAGCCTGGCAGTATGAGGTCCTAGGCCAAGGGTTCACCCAACTGTATGCTCACATTACATCAGGATATATCAGGTACAACCTTTCTCTGCCTACACACACAGACAACAATATCACTCTAGTAATGTTTTATGTCCTGGAAAGGAAGGGCCCAATCTGGAAGGATAGTGACGGAGTCTGATACAACCTCACCTATGGTTTCAGAGTCCCATTTGTGGCCAACATGGCCATCCTATTCTAACCACATAACTACCATAGCACTGTCACCTTTGAGGAGAGCTCAGACACAATAGTTGTTACACTCACAATAGATGACAGGCTCATCAAGGCCTGGGACTGGTGGGTGGAGCAGTTTTTGTGAGAGTTAGGCAACCTTTCACAAGGGTTAGGCAATCTTTCATGAGGGTTAGGCAGCCATTTTGTGCAGGTTGGGCAGTCTTATGTGGGGGGGTTGGGCTGAGTGCCTCTTATGTAACACTAGCTTAGCCATTATACAGGGCCCTACCAGTCCCTCAGCCCTGCTCTGTAGTGCTGTTGGTGCAGTACTGTGGCACAGGGCTGGAGTGCTTATGGGACCTGAACTGGTGACTTCGACCACCGGAAATGCCCTCCAACTGCCAGAAGTACCCTCCAACTGCCAGAAGCACCCTCTGCCCCAGACTCCTTGGTGGCTTGGGGCTGTCCCTATGCTACTGGCAGAGGGCTGCAAATTTTGCGCCTCCCTCTGCCTGCCCTATCCATCCTGGACACTTGCAGCTTAGGGCTGCCCCTTGCTGCTAGCAGAGAGCTACAAATTTTGTGTGCTCCCTCTGCCAACCCTGCGCCTGCCAACCTGCCAACTGACTCTGCCCACTGACCCAGGTACTGACAGCTTGGGACTGCCTCTCACTGCTGGCAGAGGGCCACAAATTTTGCATGCTCCCTCTACCTACCCCCTTGATCTGGACACTTGTGGCTTGGGGCTACCCCTTGCTGCTGGTGGAGGGCTACAAATTTTGTATGCTCTCTCCACTGACCCACCAACCCACCCACTGACCTGCCCACTGACTCAGGCACTAGCAGCTTGGGGCTGTCCCTTGCTGCTGGCTGAGGGCTGCAAATATTGCATGCTCTCTCTACCATTGCTGCCAACCCTGCCCCACTTGGGCTACAAACTTTGGGCCAAGTCCTCAGGTTTTTTTTCCCTTTTTTATTATTTTTGAAAGGTATTAAATATTCCACAAGGCCAACCAACTTATCTGCAGACCCACTGAATTTTAGCAGCCCAAGCCCCACCAAGACTTCAGACACATACATGCCCAGATTGTCTCAGTATTCAGTGTACACCTCTTTGGAGCAACGAGGTCCACCTCACCTGAGAACACCCACTCAACAGGAGTACTGGAGGCAGGAATCGCCAGGTAGTCCTGAGCCATACCATATAGACTGGGGAAGTCCATTTGATGCAGCTGCATACCCTGGTGGGTAGAGTAGTGGTTAGATTGGTGGGTTAAATTGGCCCAACACCCACCTGACAACTCACTTTCTACCAGTTGAGTACCTTCATGCCCTCCAGCAGGACCATGCAGTCACTGGTGAGATAAATGGTAAGTTTGTCTATTGACAGTAGCTCTTCCACTGATGGCTCCCTCTTCCTCTTTCTGCTGAAGTAAATGTAGGACAGGAGGGATCCCTCGGCATATTCATCTGAACTTTAGCCAGAACCTTGCAGCAGTGCATAGTTTTTCTGGTACACTTCAATTACAGCCTGCTTGGTTCTCTCAATGAAGTGCTGCTCCCAGCTCTGATCTTTATGGTATTGTAGCTTTAAGCATAGGTCCAGCACTGTTTGAAGAAAAGAAGAGTGAGTTTTTGTGGAGTTTTCTCTATTTTGGAAGGGGCAACAGCTATATGCCAACATTGACATACCTGTACTGATTGAGTATACGGCGGTATCTGTTAAGAGTAGTATTTTCTGAGCTTGCTTAGAGCAACCTCCATGGCATCTCTCTGATCTGGGCTTAACTGTAAATCACTACAACCCTCCAGCCTATCCTTGAGCTTGTCCTCTAGCCGGTTAATCAGAAGGTTGTATACTGGTATCACAGAGCTTATTGTCAGGGTCGTTTGTTTGACTATATCCTTCATACAATCATTGAAACACTAGCAGTTATATGTGGTGAGGTGTTGTATTGTGTGGAGGTAGACAAAATAAGTGTGGAGCCAGAGCAACCACCACTTACTTCCAAAACTCTGACAACATTCCTAAGTATGTCCCACTTACTTTCATCTAGAGTCTCAGTCCATATTTCCTTATTGGCAGCCATTGTTGAATCTATTGGCTTTTTTTTTTTTTAAAAATAAATCTTCCATTATCTGAAATAGTTGCTTCAGCTGACTGAAGAAAAAAGAGAATGCATACTATAGCAAACTCCAGCGCATGCTAGATCATTGCAAATGTTGAGTTCCAATGCATACAGACATCCAATATAAGCTCTTTCAGGGCTAAACTGATTGCCCTATACTGCACAGTGAATTTGTCTCATCATTGTGGGGATGATCAGACTGATACAATCAGTTTGCACAGCTTGGAAATTATACTCAGAGCCCCTCCTCTCTTGGATGTTTTGTCTATATGCATAAGATAGTCCTGAATAGCGAGATTCAGTATGTGGGCCTGGCATTGTACATGGCAGCTTTCTGTACTAAAGGCCACATTTTCCTGTTTGAGGCTGGCTGCTAAAACTTGGAAAAATATTGAGTTATTTGTGGTATTGTCCGTTATAATGGCCAAAATCTGTACTTGAAATATTCGGTCAGCGAATTATGTGAAAATAAATAACCAACAAAATCTGTTTTATTTAAGGACCTCCCTCAAAATGCTGACCTGATGGCAAGCCCCCTTTTTTTACCTTGGTTGTGATCCCAAGCTCCTGGATATAACTAATAAAAGCATCTGTGATGTTATCTCCAGAATGAGGGCCAGCAAGTTTGATGAAGTCAAGGGTGAGAGATTTAAGCTGCCAATCGAGGTCAATCTAATGACCAGTAATGTCCAGAAATGAAATTGCATTGGGGGATGTCCATGTATTGATCATAAACGAAATTTTGCCTGCTGAATTCTGCTTACTGAATGTAAGGTTAAATTGGTGAGCTTTTTTATATAATTCAGCTTGCAAAGGTCATAGTGCTGCCCTTATTTTACCTGAAGTGTCTGGCAGAGATTGTCGTGCTCCTTCCTATAGGCCTCCAGGACATCTTTGTGAATAGTATTGGTACTTGGCAAATATAAATCATGCTTGAGGAGGCCAAAGATGCTATGCAATTGATTACTCTCAATGGTTGTGAATGGCTGGTCTGTGCATACAATCTAGTGAATGAGCTGAATTCAAAATTCTGCCAAAGAGTATGGCTAAATATTTTTGATTAAATAGTGTTGTTGATACAGAAATGGTTAGGCAATCAGATAAATATATCTACCACAGCTTGAATGTTGATTTTATTTGTCTCTATATTCTTTTTGATTTTGTCAGAGTGCTTGTCTTTTATGTGTCGATTCATGTTCAAGGTCATACTACTAAGCATTTTGAACTTCTGGCTGGTGCAGTTTATAGGGATAGATGAAATAATATCATGTGTGTATCAAACAAGTCAATAGGTGCATCTTGATTTTTTACCTACAATAATTATAAACAACATTATCTCCTATCTTAGCACAATGTTATCAGATTTCAGAGCAAGGATTACATGGAAGGTGTGGAACTATCAGGGATATTTGACTTGAAGTATCATCAGTACTGTGAACTATTGAAGACTGATCTGTTGATATGTGTGTTTGTATGTTTGTGTATACATATGTGTGCATGTATGTGTATTGTATATGCATGTATATGTATTGTATTGTGGATACATCTGGCATATGAGTTATGTGGAGGATTTGGATTGGAGGATTTGGTTGAAGGATTCAGATGAGAATTCAGATTGAAGGATTTGAATTAGAGGATTTGAATTGGAGGATTTGGATTAGAGGATTTGGATTGAGTGATTCAGATTGAGTGATTTGGATTGAGTGATTTGGATTGAGTGATTTGGATTGAGTGATTCAGATTGGGGTAGTTCAGATGGGTGATTTGGATGGGGCAATTCAGATGGGGCAATTCAGATTAATCCGAGTTGATTCAGATAGCTTCGAATTTGAGATTCAGATCAAACTGTCATGTGATAAATCAAATCCAGATTTGATTTGAATTGACTCATTCAGAGCACTATATATTAATAATATCTTTAAGATAATTATATAGCTAATTAAATAGTTACTATTATAGGATACTTCAAAGCTAATATTATAGTTATATATCATCTTGACAAAAGCTTAAGAAATTGATAAATCAATTCAAATTATTACTATACATCTTCAGATATATTGCTTAGTTACTTATCTATAGTATACAATATATTAAACTCTATTTAGATATAATAATAATTTATTTAGTATTAAAATACTTCCAAATTATATTCTAAATTATATTCAAAATCTATACAAATAGGTTTGAAATCTTATCTTTCAAATCTCTAGAGCATGTACTAATATTTTATATATATGTAGAACTCCATCTTATTATAATAGCTAAAAGAGACTTCAAAATAAAAATTCTAGAGAATTTACAGACTTTCATTAGTTATACTAATTATTATACTAAATTTTTAACCTTCTTTATTAACTTCTATAGATTTTAATAGGCTTATTAATAGAACTAAGAGTATTATTATTATCAGTATTATCATATATGATAGCAATGATTTGATTGTTATTAAGTAACAAATTATCTATTACTAGCTCTAGACTCTTTATAAGATTAGTACCTATATGTTTTATTTTATTAATATATATTTATAAAGTTTAAAATAATATTATGCATCTTCTAATTACTATCTATTCAATAAGTTGTTATTCTAAGGAAAGTCTTGACATTAATATCTGATATCTAATAATTAAGTATAAGTAATATCTTTAACTTAAACTCTACTAGTCTTGCTTTTACTTGAGTCTATAATAGTTTGAATAACTTGTAAAATCATATTAACTAATAAAAGAACCAGATTAGAGCAGAATATATAAAAGAGATACTTAAAGTCAGAGTTTTCAATAGTAGAAAATGACTAATATCTAGTGATAATGAAGTTAGTGATTAACTAATAGAAATTCTCATCACTTAAGATCTTACTAGTATATCCTTATTTACAATAATAAAATTTGATAAATTATTTTTCTAATAATCTCTTAAGTACTTTCTAAATTTCATTCTATTTATATTTATAATATATATTAGAACCTCAACTACTTATGACTAACTACTCTTATAACTGTAACCATTAGTATAATATATAAAACTATCTACCTTTATAGTATAATTCTATATCTAACTATCAATAGGTTTTGTTTTTATTTTTTTTCTCATACTCATTAGTAATAATAAACTAATAGAGATATCTAATATATCCTTTAATATATTATCTGATAGTTCTAAAATTTCTTCTAAATCTTATTCTTGATTTTTAAATATTTTAAAAAATATTTAATGATGATAAAAACTAGGAGTTAAGTGGGAGACCAAGAGCTGAAAAGTAGTAAGCTAGGAAGTAGTAAACTAGAGAGTAGTAAGCTAGAGAGCAGTAAGCTAGGGAGATAGAGAATGAGCTAGAGGGCAGTAAACTAGAAGGTGAGAAGTTGAGAGTAGTGAGCAGCAGAGCAGATACTGAGAAGCTAGGATCTGCAGAGTCTGAAAAAAAAGTCAGCAAGCTAGAGAGCAGTAAAATAGAGAGTAGTGAGCTGAGAATAGAGAGTGAGCTTAAAAGATATAATGGTCAAAGATTGATTGATAGCAGTAAGTATATTTTCTCTTATTGTCAATTTCATTATCTAAAGATAAACAGAGAATAAATGAATAAATATACATAGATAGGAACTATTATCTATTATATAACTACAAATAGTAAATATATTTTAGAGATTTAGTATATTCTATATAATTTAGCATATTCTATATGATTCAGTATATTCTGTTTAAGCTCCAATTGAGCAAGATTTGTAATAATATTTGAGTGAGGTTTGTGGTGATTTTTGAGCAAGATTTGTAGTAAGATTTGTAAGTAAGATTATGGTGAGATTTATAAGTAATATTTAAGTGAGATTTAGCATAAGTTAGGCTTTACAAGCCTTATATATACTTGTAAGCCTAGATAAGCTCAGTCTGATAAACTAATATGATATATATATAAGCTAATATTACAGCTACTTATTGTCACATAGTGGTCACTGAGTCCTTCAAATATGCCAGATTCTCTTCAAGGTATATCTCTTAGACTAACTCAAGTTGTTATAAGCAAGTTCTTATTGGAGTGCCTTCCTAAGGTCTTATAGTTCTCAAACTTCTTATCTTTAACTGTCTTGTTATCTCTTAGATTGCTTGCAAGGAAGTGTGTGTAAGTGAAACTGGAACTGACTTTATTTCAGAGGAAATAAGAGGGGTATTTATACAAAATATAATTCAATAGTTACTAAGATATAAAGCTAAATATAAATTCCAATAACTAAAACTACCAAGTTCCAGGGCTGGCATTATTTGGTATCACAACAAGATGCCGGTGCTGGAACAATTTTGCGTCACCTCAGAATACCGGTGCTGGCATTATCCAGTGTTACATGAGAATACCAGTATTGACATTATCCAGTATAATAAGGAACTTAGAGCAGAAAGTTCAGGACCACAGGGGCTTCATCATCATCATCATCATCACTGAAGGAGATGAGATCTGTAAATTCGTCATGCAGGTCATGCGTTTCACGTATGTCGCGCAGGATGATGTCATCGATGATGTCATCATGTTCGGCTGTGGTGGGAAAATCAGGAACAAGGTCTGGGGCTCTCCAGTCTATGAGGTTCTCTTCCACAAAGTAAGGAACAAATGTGGGGTCTTGGGGAGATCTAACCCGGATGCTTGGGCCTTGGAATACTGAGATCAATCCTTGTAAGAATTGATCTGGGTTGTCCTGGAGGATGGGGTGCCAGAAGTCTTCTACTTCTTCACTGTTGAGGGTGATAGTGGACTGGGCTTCTGTAGCCACTCTGGCTTCTAGTGCATTGATATGGCGGGATGACAGGTCTCTGAAATCTGAGACTCTAACATACTCCAGGTTGGGGATTGACCATGGTGCATGCCTGAAGATCTGATGGATCTTCTTAGCTGTCCTTGTTTCGCATATATCCATGGGAGTGGCATCTTGTAGCTCTTGGGTGCTGGCCTGTGGGAACTCCTGGCAGAGGAGGTTTCTTATTTCATACTCCTGCCACATTTGGAGGCATTCGGTAGCAATAGTGATCCTTGTTTCCATTTCACGGTAGTAGAGGATGAAGTGATAAGGGTCTGCAGTGCCCAGGTAGACACTAGGAGTCCTTGTTGAGCAGGTCCTCATGGCTCTTCTAATGTCTTGGAATATTCTTTCTTCAACTGAGGTACCTTGGTGATTCCTTGACCTTGAGGTTTGGCGGGCAGCAGGCATTTCATTTGTGGTAAGTCTTTGAGCTATTTTGGGATTTGATGGTTCTTGTTGGTTGCTGCTACTGCGGTTCCTTGATCCTTCTTTTATATTCTTCAGGATGCTTGTGCTGTAGTCACAATGACTCATGGTTAGTCATCATTGCTCATCTTATATGCCATATGATCTTCTTGTGCTCCAATCTGGCGGCTTTGCAAGAAAAGGCTGTCTTCTGTGTTGATGTCATCATTCTGGGGTCACCGTTACATTATATATAATATTAGCTATTAGCTAAGTGAACTGAGCTAGCTAAGTGGACTCTTGGCTTATGTTTACAAATTTTACTTATATGTACTTATACTTATACTTATACTTATAATCTATAGCTTTCCTCACTACATTTCACACATTTTATACAACTCTTATATATTTCTTTATAACTCTCATTCTTATTCCTTAGATTATAAAATAATATATAATTTATAGAGATTTCAAAAGAGGTTTCAAAAGAGATTTCAAAGAGATTCTGAAAGAGCTTCCAAAAGAGCTTCTAAAAGAGCTTTTGAAGATATTTTAGCTTTTGAATATTTGATATATCAATAGCTTACTTTTTAAAATTATTATCTCTTATTCTTTACTTTACATATCTTATTCTTTACTTTACCTTGTTTTTCATTTAACTTCAATTAAATTACTGCTATATTGAGAATATATAGACATAGTTATCTAGCTAATAAGTATTTATAAGATCTCTTAGCTTTTTAACTCTAAGCTCAATACTTCTTAGCTTACTATCCCAAAGCTTAGCATTTCTCTATTCTAGACCCTAAAAATATTCAGCTTACTGATGAGCTTGCCAATACTCAGCCTGTCAAGCTTACTGATATATAGATTGCTAAGCTTGTCAACTCTTAGCTTACTTACTCTCAACTCTCTAATCTCTAACTTATCTCTTAATAAGCTGTCTAGCTCTCTGGTTCTTATTTTTCTAATTACTAATAGCTCACTCCTCTAGATATCCAGCTTCCTAACCACCAGCTAGCCATCATACAGCTCACTCTTTCAGATTTCCAGCAGCTTGCTGTCAGTTTGAATAATATGCTTAAAAAAGTTAGTTTTTTTTTTTTTAAATTAATGTCTAAATTTTTTTCTAATAATATTTGAAATATATATATCCTCCAGCTTCTAAGTCTGGGCTGAGGCATAAATCCTATAACAACTGCTATTTTTGCTATTAAGTTTGCTTAAGTACTATCTAAGAGTATTATTAAGTCAAATTTCTAGATGCCCCAAACCTTATAGAGAAAAGACTATATAACTTGAATATTTGGCATACTCTCACTATAGCTAATAAATATATGAAGAAAGTATAAGATGATCAACTAAGAAAAGAAATTATAAGAGTAATAGAAAACTATATACATAAAAACTATAAAATACTCATCATATTATATTAACTTTAAGGTAAATACTAAAGTATAGAATAAGTCAGATTGTCTAGATAGAATTATTATTATGGATAAATATCAAGAACTGCTGATCATATTTGAATGAGTACTGGTAAAGAATGATAAACTACTTTATATATGTATAACTAATAGATAGTAGACTAGTATATTTAATTAATATTGAGAAAGAGAAAAATAGCAGTAAGAGAGATAGAGAGATGAGAGAGATTGGTACTAGTGGAGAGATTAGTGTGAAGATGATTAGTATAGAGAAATATAGAGAAATTAATATAGAGAAATATATAGATATTAGTATAAAGGCATATGAGAAGATTAGTATAGAGAAATATATAAAGATCAGTATAGAGGAATATAGGGAGATCAGTATAGAGAAATATATAGAGATCAATATAGAGAAATATAGAGAGGTTGATATAGAGGAGATCAGTCCAGAGAAGGATATAAAAGAGAAGAATATAAAATAATACAGTTTAGAATATAATGAGAAATATATAGAAGAGAATATAGAAGATAATTCAGAATATGAGAAGAAGGAGAATTAGTAATAAAGAATAAAATATATTTATTAGTAAGTTTTTTATTTTTCTAATTTACTTCTTATTTATTTTCAATTTTATTTTAATTTCTGATTTTTAACTATATTTCTGTTTATTTATTCTAAATATATATCTTAGATATGGATTTTTTTTTTTTTTTTTTTTTTTTTTTTTTTTTTTTTTTTTTTTTTTTTTTGTATCTTATAGCTTAAAAGCAGATTAAAGATGAGTCTGAGTTATATTAAATATAGATTAGAGTTGGGTTATGTTTTTTTCTTGAGTTAGATTAAAGATGAGTGATATATAATTCCAGGTCAGATTAAAGATGAGTGATATATATTTCTAGGTTGGGTTAAAGATAAGTGATATCTTATTCTAGATTAGATTAAAGATGAGTTATATAATTTTTTCAGATCAGGTTAAATATGTATACAGGTCAGCTTGAGTTGCAGAGCACTAGTTGTAACCTCAGCTCCACTTTTCTCTCTTAAGAATAAACCAGTATTCTTACCCAAGAACCCCTAGACCTAACTTGTTAATAATTCTAAGCCTGATCAACTTGAAATACAAGTATGGTATTTTCCTAACACTCTATTGAAAGTGATACTTGGACAAGACCTACACTATAGGTACTTTGGAACTTAGCACTTCCTCAAGAACTCAAAACTTAGAGCTGATAGTCACCATTGACTATCTGCAAAATATTAATTCTATCAGCATATAGTATTATTACAGCTAGTTAGATAGCAGAATTGATAGTCAGATAGCCCACAGGATTCTTCTCCACATCTGGATTAATTATTATAACCATATCTGTAAGATCTCTAGCTAGTAATTCAGATGCTTTAACCTTTATATTTTTATCCCAAATATATTGATGGTTATTCCATATCACATTCCGGCCGTCAGCTGATATCCGTTCAACGAGATTCTTGCCGACGAAACCTCCCTTCAACTACCAATCCCCGCTCCTGTAATTCGATTCCCACCAACGAAATTGACACACCAAAGAGACCCCTGTGCTGACAACCGTTGAAATCGCTTCGTGAGTACTTTGCAGTGGTTGGTCTTCTAGGTTGACCCTGAAGAACGTTGTTATCATTCTACTCTTATTCATCGTTCATTACCATGCTGCGCTTAATCGTTGTCGTCTTCTGAGAATATCCGTCATCTGTCATGGGATTTTTTTTATTTTTATCGCTTGATTGTTGGGGATGGCCGTGGTATCGAGGCGTCTGTGAGGAAGGATCTGGCGAAAATATATCTGTCGATTAACCCTATATAAATCAATTTTGACGACCTCCGATGGCAACCTCAACTTTGACTCGTCACGCTCATCGGGCCAACGTGCAAAAACAGGAGACCCACCTACGTTCTCGGCCGGCTGGCACCGACAGCCAAGGACCTTGAGCGCATGCTGATATTTGTGAGTTAGGAAGGTCCGGGAATGTGTAGAATTTGAAAATGTATATTAAAAAAAAAAAATGGAATAAAGGGGAAGCGGAAGGACAAAGGAGAAGTGGAATGACGAAGGGGGGCTCAGAGAAATGACTGAGATATTATTCAAATTACACCGGAAGATTCTGAAGATGGAAAGCCAGGCGGTTGCACCTCTCCATTTTCCCGCGCATCCCGTGAACCACTTGGCTCTAAGCCATCGTGTCGGGCGTTTAAAAATACATATTGTACAGATCCTGCCCCTATGCATGTTTTTCGGGTTTCCCACCCTTGCTACTTTTATTATATTATATTATATTATATTTAAGACGGAGCGGATCGGGTAAGCGCTATCGGCACAAGTAAAACGCCCTTTTTGACTGGAAGCTAATATTCATGCTGGAACGCAGCGTTCATGCATCCAGTATGACGTGATGGTTTCATTACACGCACACATGTGCTCGCCCCCGCAAATACATCGTCCTTCCACCACTCCACATCGTAAGTATTCTTCCTTCCGCCCTTCGTCCGCTCAAAGTATTCTTCCTTCCACCCTTCGTCCGCTCAAAGTATTCTACCTTCCACACAAAGTATTCTTCATTCCACACTTCCACATTTTTCGCATTCGAAAGCCTTTCTTGCCACCTACAAGCGTATTAAATCTAACCCTTCGAACTCGAACTCGAAAACTCTCCTCGAACGCCTCCTCCGTCGAACGTCTCCGTCGGACGCCTCCTCTGTCGAACGCTCTTTCACAAACTCACCCTAGATCCCAGTTGAACCTGGCCGGGCTAACACCCTCGCCAAAACTCGTCACGATTCCCCAGTCTTTGCCTCGTTCGTGGTTCGACGTCGCCGAGTAACCAAAGGCGAAGGACCTTTCTTTTGACTTAATATCGACCTCTGCATTCGAGAGCACATTCTGAGGGATCCATCCAACATCCATATTCGTTTATCGTTTCATTGTTCATTATCTATCATTCATATTGTCCATTCCCCAACATTCATCTAGACTGTCCGATTCTCAGCCTAGCCCTGGCTGACATCCTCGCAAGAGTAGTCTAGATTACCCAGCCCTTGCCTCGTTTGTGGCTCGATGTCGCCGAGCAACCAAAGGCCAGCTATTGCAAAGGACCTTTTCATTATTCAACCAGCGGCTATTCAAGGTAACATTTTTCTTGCTTTTTGCGGAGAACATGTCTGTCATCCTCCATCGTTCCAACATTCATCATTTGTCGTGTCCATCCTCTGACGTCCATCTAGATTATCCGAACCTCGCCCATCACCCTCATCAAGACCCGTCAAGGCTAGTCAAGAACGTAAGATATGTCAAATGATTATTTCCCCCCAAACCAGCTCTCAATGCTCAAGAACAAAAGCGGGGTGCGAAGCTGATGGTCTTGGAGCGTTTGCACAACTCTATGGGTCACATCATAGGCTGCTAGGTGACGCCCTGTGACTCTTGCCTGGAGCAGCATCCGGTGCTGTGCCGAAGGGCAGCCGTCACACCTAGAACGTGCCAATGATAGACGATCTGTAGTAGTGACCAACAATGGGTATGGTTGTGTGTAGCGCAGATTGATGCAGACGAACGTAAGTAAACGCCAAATGATGATTTCCACCCAAATGAGATTCCAATGCTCAAGAACAAATACGGGTGCGAAACTGATGGTCTCGAAGCGTTTGCACAACTCTATGGGTTACATCGTAGACTGCTAGGTGACACCCTGTGACTCTTGCCTGGAGCAGCATCCGGTGCTGTGCCGAAGGGCAGCCGTCACACCTAGAACGTGCCAATGATCGACAATCTGTAGAAGTGGCCAGTAATGGGTATGGTCGTGTGTAGCGCAGATGGATTTTGGGAATACTAAAGCCAAATGATGACGCCTTCGACGAGAAAATAATATACTCGATATGATAGTATCTGATGGCTCTTCATAATAAATCCAAAATTGTTTATATATTTTTCGCATTAATAAAATATCTTCTGCGTCGAAACCTTCCTGGCCATCAAGTTACCATATCGTCTTCACAACGTTGCCCTGGTATCGCATCAATGACGTTGTTTGTATGCGCATAATCGACGGGCAATGGCATGTCTTTTTGGCTTGTGCCACTGTGTTAGAAATATTGAAGTTGACAAAGCTGACAAACGTCCCGTTCGTCGCAATATCCCTCGTCTTGACTCCCGCTCTTATAACTCAATACTGTGATTCATTTATTTCATGTTCAAGACACATACGCGAAAAATTACAAATTGGACTGGCAGACCAAATGCCAGTAGGTAAAGATGTTCGTGATATACAAATGGATTGTTTTTCATCAAGGATAGTGTGACGAGCGAACATTATAATATAGCCAGATAATGTACAAACAGAACACTTCGCATAGTTACCCCACATAGTTACCCCTTGCACCATCAATAACATAAATAGCCTGATATACTAAATTAGGAAAACACCATTCCCACTCTGGAATACTGTTCACACTCTAGAATACTGTTAACACTCTGGAATACTGTTCATACTCTGGAACACTATTCATACTCTGGAATATTGTTCCCACTCTGGAATGATGTTCTCACTTATGAACAGTAGGTCATACCTTCTTAAATTAGCATTACTGTATATTCTATAATTATTCAGATAGTAACCAGATAGCAACCACACTTATATAAAATATCTCAATAATAAGAGTGAATAAACCTTAGTCTGAAAAGTTTAAAAAGTAAAAGCCAATAGTCTGATATACTTAGGAGGAGAACTTCTGCCAATAGGCTACTGCTAAGAAGTTATAAGCTTTCTTTCTACTCTGGTTCACTTTCTGATATAAAGAAGTCTGCTATATTTTGATATAACTAAGCTAGTCAGCTAGATATACCTTTGCAGTGAACTTATTCATATAAATAAAGCAGTCAACTGATATAACTTTATTTATTAAAAAGAAGTCTACTAAATCTGCATTATTTAGAAAATTTACCAAATTTGTCTCATTATATAGAAACTGTACTATTTGAGAAGTCTACTAAATCTATACTTAAATAGAAAATTACTGAAATTATTCATATTATATAAATAATAAAACTTATATCTATTTTTGAATATTTTATTACTTTTTGACAAAGTAACTAAAGACTTAAGCCAATCTATATAGTTGCTCCAATCTTGTAATTTGTCTCTATTAAGCCAGTATATTACACTATATCGATAAAATTAAACAGAATCTAAAGAACTAACTCAATACAACCTACTAAGAAATAAATAAAAACCCAAATATCTTTTTATCTAAATCTGCTATCAGGTAATCTTAGCTAATTATACTAATATTATTAGAGATCAAATAGCTAAAATGATCTTTATGAAGAGAGTTTATTTTGAAATAGTTTTTATCATCTAATTATTACTAATAGCTCTTAATTTATTATAGAAAATAACTTATATATATCTAGTAATATTAGAAAGGCTAATACTTTCAAGATTATATAATAGAGAAAGTTATAGAAGTTAACATTATAGCACCTAAGACAACTAGTATAATTCTCACTACTCTGATTAATTGAAATATACTTTAGTTTAAGACTATAAAATAGTAAAGAAATAGTAATTCTATGGAGAACTTGTTAAAAAGTTTACTGAAATAACTATATATCTAGGAGATATAGTAAAGAAAATTTGAGAAAGAGATCACTGTCTAGTTCAGAAGTTTGCTATTATATATCTTAGATAAAAAGAGAGATATATATCTACTATATCTGTAAAGAAGAAGGTTTCTACTTTTATGAATATATATATAAGATCAAATATAAGATCTAGTTAAATAATACTATAAGAAATTAGCAATAGATCAATATTATCACTTATAAGAGTAGTGAACAATTAGATAAAGAATAAGAATAAAAAGTCTATCTTACTCAGATATCTAAAAAGGATATCTATAAGAAACTCTATAAGAGATTACTAGAAAGATCTAAGAAGAATTCTGTTAAAAGACTTATAGAAGAATAACTAGAGATAGTTATAAAAAATAGAACTATAGCTAAGAAATAAATCCAGATATGTATAAAGCTTAAAAGGAGAAAAAGAAAAAAAGCTACACAAGAGTAAGACTTTTAGGTATAATGTCTTCAAGAATTTAAGTTAATAAAAAGTTAATATAATCTTTAGATAGTTGGTAGAAATATTTATCTTTAGATAGCAAATAAAATTAGTATTGGCTGAAAATATTAGAGACTAAGACTGGAAGATAGTAGAAGCCAATAATACTTAAAAAGACTCTGGTAAAGAGAGTGAAGATAATTACAAGACCTCTACCTATATCTTTTACAAAATTAAAGATAGAGTCTTTGAAGCTATTATTGATATAAGAGCTGAAAGATATCTTCTCAGTAAGAAAGCAATAGACTACTTAAGTTGAGAAATCAAAGAAGCTACAAAACTTATATTTATTACAGCTGATAGTATTAGAGCTATACTTTTGAAAAAAATCCAAATTATCTCTATTTAGTTTAGAGGAGTAACTATTCTAATAAATGTAATTATTACTAATACTACTAACTATAATATCCTGATCAGTAATAAGTGACTTCATAAGACTAGGATAATAATTAACATAAATATATAGAGAATATAAATTGTCTACTAAGAATAGAAGATGTAAATATCAATTAATATTAATAAAGAAGTATTTTCTAAAATAAAGAAAGAAGCTAGTAAATAATATAAAGAAGTATATATAGTAACTATTTAAAAGAAGAAAAAAATATATTAAATAGATTAATAAAGAAGATTAATATAATAAGATTGCTAAAGAATATACCTCTCAAGTAATCTGTTTATATAAAATTCAGATATTCTGTATGAAGTATATTATTGATTACTATCAATATACTATTAAGACCAAGAAGATCTATTGCTAAGAAAAGAAGAAAGTTTAAAAAAGTAAATTACTAGCTCTTCTAAAAGATAGTAATAATGAAAGAAATAAGATCAAAATTCAGAGAATCTATTTAGATAAAGTCTACCAAAATATAAATTGAAAAATATCACTAGAATAGATATTGCCATAGTTATAGAAATAGTTCTTAAACTCTAGAGAATAACCCTACTTATAATAAGTCTAAAAATGACTATTCTAAAGAACTATATCAGAATTCTCAAAATAAAGAGTAGTCTAGCTAAGAGCAAAATCTCTATTAAAAAAGAAGTCATTGATTTAGATTATATTAGAGAAATTTTACTTATTATTAAAACTATATTATAATCTCTTTTATAGTCAAAAAAAAAGGATTGGCTGATATAGATACTAGTTTTTTCAGTATTATAATATAAGATTATAAAAGTTAAGCTAAAATAAATGAAGAGAGAAAAGAAAGAATTTAGATCTATACAAAGAAGAGACTTTACTAATATTAAGATTATCAAATTAGATCACAAGAATGAGACAACTAGGTAATAAGTATATATAGCTATATATATTATTGAAAATGAATTTCTACTTAAGAAGAAACTCAAGAAGCTACTATATAAATTTAAGAATATTCTTAAATAATATCAAGAAAAAAATACTATAATACTATTATAATATTAATATAGAAAATACTAAGCCAATTTATCTGAAAGTGAGACTAATTCTACTAGTATATTAGAAATAGCTCAGAGTGAAGATCAAGTAGTCAGTATAATCAAGAAAGCTATTAGTTTATAGTCTTTATCAATAGTACTAATCAAAAAATATAATAACAACAATAATAATATCTACTATTTAAGCTTATTATCTATATTGATGTGCTATTTTCTCTCATAGTTTGAGTTTATGAAATTATTGACATTATAAGATATTGGGAATATAATGATAGTATTAACAGATTTATACTCTCTTTTTGAGAATATTCCAGCTGATTCTTCCACTCATCAATTAAGAATTTTGCATATTTTTTTATAATAGAAATAATGCATGTTGATGCATAGATCTAAGGATGAAGTTATACTATATAATGGTATCATCTTATAGTAATGCTTTAGAAGTTTCATATGTATGTTCTTAGTAGCAGTAAGCATTGTCTATACAAAATAAAATAAAATTGAAATATACACATATTACTTCTCAATTACTCAGGTTCGAAATTGTTTTGGATATGAAGCGGCCGTTCATCAGGTCTAATTTTCAGTTTTAGGTAGCGGCCATAAAAATAAATAAGGAAAAATAAAATTAGGATTATTATACTTGTAACGTGTCCGAGTGAGAAACGAGCAAATTCAAATCGCTCAAAAAGCATTTCCTAAAACCGAAATTCTGTCCATTCCCATTTTGCTAAATCGACACAATACGTCTACCCGAATGTCAACCCCCGTTCTTTTCCCACTCCATCACAATCACATTTGCAACCATAAACATCATGGACCGACCTTACCTGGTGACTTGCCAGTGGGCGATTTGCATGTGAGCGACAACTTGCCATTCTGGCGATTTTTCAGGTCCAACGACGAACGAAGGCATGCGTTCGCGTTCATTGCTTCGGGCGGATATAATTTGGGAACATTGGTACAAGCGGGTCATTGAATCCTATTTCCATTTTTGTTTAGCTTTTATGTCCTTTGACCTATTGTGTGTGTTATGCCCATGCTTTTTCATATTGGTTTGCGCGTTGACTTTATTGTATATCCACCCCAAAGCTTTGATATTGCATCGCTGCGCTATCTACTCCTGATCCTCCAACGCATCCCAAAACGTCAACCTCTTATCCCTAACCTCACCGTCATCTGTCTCGTACCTCGTCATACCACCTTCTTCAAACACCAGTACCTTCCCCCCCCTTCCCGCAAACCTTTCCCATTCTACCATCGCTTCACCCAAGAGCGGCACGCCGTTCGCCGCAAACGATGTCCACGCCTCGACGACACGATCCGACGTCCTGCTCTCCACATCCGTCAGCTTCTCGCTCCGTTTAAACACGAACGCCTGCTCGATTCCATGATGGACACCAAGGTGCCCGGAGCTTATCTCGAGCAAGGAGTTGAAACGGTAGTAGTATACCTTGCGACCATGCATCGCGAGCTGTCGCGCCGCGTACCGCACCGGGCCCGAGATGGCGTGGTCGCCATGAATGCATGCAAGAGCGAGGCTTTGGTTGTCACGAAATTCGGTGATCGGGTACAGCGTCTCGAGTTTGCCTGCTATGGCTGGGAAGGCCTTCGCGAGGGAGTCGTAGTATGTCTCTGCGATCTGATTGCCAGTCAAAAAGAGCGTTCCCTCGTCTGTGGTGTTGCCGACGATGATCTCTAGTACATTTGGGTCAATGTCCCCCTCGTTCAGGAGCGTACGAACCTCTTTATGGACAGTAACACCGTCTATGGTACTGTTCCAGTTGATTTTGGGGTTGGTGCTCGTTTCGAGGTGACAGATGATCTCGACGAGCTTGTTGCTTGGGACGTGGCGGAGCTGGGCCAGGCGATTGGGGGATTTGATACCAAGCTCGTCGCAGACGAGGTCGAAAATGCGTTGTTGGTCCGAAATCTTGGGCGTAGGTGTATAGAAGTTGATGCCGGACTGGAGGATCGCGCGGTGGAAGAGGTTGCGCGATATGAAGAGGTGAAGGAGGATCGACATAGACCCGGTGGAATTGCCGAATGCCGTAATGCGGGAGAAATCACCACCAAAATGATGGATGTTTTCTTTCACCTGACATCAATGGAGCAGAATACGAGAAATCTCATTGATTAGATTCGCTTAATTTTCAGAGTGTGGCTGCAAAGTACGTTCTCTGACTTACCCATTCAAATGCCAGTCGCTGATCCAGGAGTCCGTAGTTTCCGGCGCTTCCATCTCCAGAATCTTCGGCGAGTTCATTGGACGCCAAGAATCCAAAAATATTAATACGGTAGTTGATCGTGACAAGAACGATTGGCTTCGAGTTGACTAAGTTTGATCCATCTACAATATAGAATGCATTGAAGGCAAATGACACCCGAAAATTAGTATGAGTATTATCAAACAATCGAAGCCATGCAATTTAATCAAACTATGTACCATGAGAGGGTGCACTTCCGTTTCCATTCCTAAACGCTCCGCCGTGGACATAGACCATGACCGGCCAGCCTTCCTTGGGTTGTGTCTGGATAGGCGGTGTCCAGACATTCAGGTGCAGGCAGTTGTCTTCGTCGCTTACGGTCTCGGGATTGGGGTCGAGTTTATACCATGCACCGGGCTGCGGGCATTTGGGGCTGGACGGAGTAAAATGCGAACGTCGGAAGATTTATGGTCAACGACATTTTAAAAGTCTGAATTATTTGTCTGTAAACAAGCACCGGAATGATTGAAATACCCACCCAGGCTTTGTCGCATCCCTAACTTTATCCCACCTCTGCTCGAATTTCTTGGGTGGTCTCCATCTGAGTTCTCCAATGGGAGCCTGTGAATGTGTCATGGTGAGGTCCGTCGGTTGAGAACTCGCTTCATGACAGGAAAGAAAGGTAGCCATTTCAACGAACCTGGGCATACGGGATATTGTAGAAGACACGATGTGACGGGTGGACTGCACCACGGAGAGGGCCAAGGAGAAGAGTAATTTGAGCAGGGTCGGACATGGTCTCGGTCGCAAAAACAGGTTGTAAGGGCGGTTTATTTGACAACGGAGGCTTAGTTAAAAACAATGGAAAATAAGCCTTGGCGACAGAATAAATCCGTTTGGCGCTCTAAACTATTCCATACAGAGTGGGTGAAACCTCAGATGGAGGATTGCTACTAGGTGGATTATTATATAGTATGAAATGTAACTGAGGTCTGTTAGTATATAAAAAAATATATCTCTAAGATCATAGTGCAGTAATTCTTGACGCCGATTTGGCTGTAAAAAAAGATTTTGAAGTTCACATGACTACCTTGACATCATTACTTACTGAGCCCAGATGAGGGCCTTTTTTGAGAATCTGAGCCCCTAATCTCCTTGGCAACCATATTTTCTGTGGCTTATATATATGTAAATGTGTGTAACTGAGTTTATTATTTATATATTTATAATGTTGTCTCCTTCTTCTACTTTATTCTTCTTATTTACTTCTGATATTCTTACATTTATATTAATTACTACTATTGTTAGATAGCATAACTATATCTTTATTATTATCTCTTTGTCTATTTTTTTTTTTTTTTTTTTTTTTTTTTTATTTTTTTTTTTTTTTTTTTTCTTTTTTTTTTTTTTTTTTTTTTTTTTTTTTTTTTTTTTTTTTTTTTATTTTTTTTTTTTATAGTCACTTGAACTTCTACTTTATTATTATTATTATTATTATTATTGTTTTACAGACTCAGAGTTTTATAGATTTTATTAGAAGAGAATTTAGACTATATAAGCCAAAATCCTCTCTCACTACCTATTAGATATTACTTCCTTTTTTT
>RBNI01001475.1:0-22266 GCA_003990745.1 Jimgerdemannia flammicorona | reverse complement strand
CTCTTCCATCTGACTTTTGGCCATCTCTGCTCTTTCCTCTTCCTCCCTTTTCAAGCCCTGGAGGATGGTCTGCAGGCACTCCCAGTTTGCCCTTCACCACCTCTTCCTCCTCCCATCTGTCAGAATCCAGATCCAGTCCTTGGCAAACTCCTCCAATTTCCTCTTCCACAATTCCTTCGCAGCCTCTCTCTCCTCTAGGGCAATTAGCAATTCCTCCTCCTCCTGTTCAGAACCCTTCCTTCTCTACACTTTGCACTTCTGCCCTCCAATATGAACTACTTCTGGCCAGTCCCTCCCTTGCCCTGTGGCCTCCTTACCTTCCAGCCTCACCATCACCTTACAGTTGCCATTCCTCAGCTTGATCTCCTCCCAGAACATGAACCCAAAGTCAACCATCTTGCCAAATGCCCCCAGTGCCTCCGCCACCATTCCTTTGGTCTCCTGTCTCCCCAATGTCGGCAGCCCTTCAATCACCAGTCGCACTGCCCATGGGTCCCACCTCAGGCATCTCACCATGCCAACCTTGATGCTCTTGATGACCAGCCCTTTCTCTAAGACCTTCACCATCTCTTCCTCCTCGACAAATCCTATCTCAACTGCCTCAGTCAATGGGATGAACTTCAGTGACTCTGCTCCTGCAATCTCCTCTCCCACTAGCTGCAAGACCTCCCTAGCAGACATCCCCAGCCCCAAAAAATTCGCTGATATGATCCATGTCAACACCAACTTGTGGAAGAAGGGATGCACCACCAGTTCACCAGAGCTGGCTGCCATCATTGCCTTCTTCTTATTCTCTGAAACTCCAGCAGTCACCCCAGCCACTGGCCCAGCCTCAGGAATACCAGTCTCAGCCACACCACTTCCAGACCCCTGGCCCCCAGCAAGCACCTGACCAGTCACCTGACCCATCACCTGGCCAGTCACCTGACTCCTACCCCTGTCAACACTATGTCCCCCCTGCCCTCCCCCATGGGCCTAGTAGCTGCCCTCCTGCCCCCTATCACTGTGTACCAACTCTCAATGTCAGCCTGCCTTCCCTGACCACCTACTCCTCTTGCCCCTACACCAGCTCCAACTGTTACTGCAAAACTCTTGGGGAGACCCAGACCAGGCCTCCTTCTCTCCAAACACTCAGAACTTGATGAACCCTAGGTCGCTATTCGACAAAAACTCCACTGAAACAGACAAGACTTGTTGTAAACTATAGCTAGACTCCTGCTGCACCTTGTACACCAGAATAGACAATGGGAAAACTTGAAAACATGTTGCTTGTCGCAAAAGGATATCTGTGTGGCTTAGCTTGCTCTGAATGGTTTGAGCAAAAGGAGTCCGACCAAGGCTCAGTTCTCCTGTAGAGGAGAATTCAAAGTTACTTAAGTTTGACTATATCTAGCATCTGATCAAATAGAGAAAAGTTATTTAGCATGAGCAATACTAATATTACCATCAAGACTTGGGGGTCTATATTCAAATCAAAGCTAATTGTTCTTAGTTAAGGAGCTCATTGGTCTGCTAGAGTATTTGATGATGAAGAGAACTACATTATTGTTAATGAATATGAAGAGGCTGTTGTGGTAGTAGTAAGAAATCTCTATAATAATAAGCTTTATCACTATATTAATAAGATTTGTGAGAATTACATTAAATACTAGATGGTAGAAAAGAGAGGCATAAAAAGCAGAGAGAGAGAGTTTGGATGGAAATTGGGTATATTGCAAGATTGGCAAAAAGTGGGTTTCCCAGAGTTTTTTTCCTTTTTTCAAGATTTTCTTTACTAATCTATTCTTTTTAAATTTCCAGAGATATATAGGATTTTATACTCTTATCAGAATTTTAGAAATACTGTTGAAGAATAAGCTGCATATAGGCATGATATGGCCTGTACAGTGATGGTGACCATAATCTGGAGTTCTTTGAGCAGATTACTAGACTTGAACAATAGGCCAGCTTAGTGGTGCCCTTGGTACTACTGTATATATATTCTTGATACAATTTAGCATACTATATAAGGTGAGGAGCTTGACTTTTTTTTTGGTATAGCCTGAGAGTTTCTGTTCCCTATATAAGAAAAGAAAGAATTTAATAAGATGCTGTCTGTTTTAGCAGATTTCTAAGCCAGGGCTCCCAGGGCTGGATGAAGGACAGGTATCCTCCAGCACTGTCTGACAATATAAGATTCTGGGCCAAGAGTTTACTAATTATATGCTTATGTCACATTAGAGTATATTAGGCATAATATTTCTCTATCCATACACATAGACAATAATATCACTTCAGTAATATTTTACATTCCAGAAAGGAAGGGCCCAACTTGGGAGGATAGCAGCAATATCTGGTATAATCTCACCTATGGTTTTGAGGTCTCATTTGTGGTCAACATAGCTGTCTTATTTCAACCACATGACCTCCATAGTACTGTTACTTTTGAGGATAGCTCAGATACTATAGTCATTATACTTACAATAGATGATAGGCTCATCAAGGCTGGAGACTGGCAAGTAGAGAAGTTTTGTAAATAAGTAGTCTTTTGTATTGATTAAAGTAGTCTTTTGTGAGGGTTAGATGGCCTGGTACCTCTTTTTGTTTTATAGCACTAGTTTTTAGCTTTTAGCTTTTTGCTAGACTCTACTGGCCCCTTGGCTCTACTTTGTGATACCACTGGTATAGTACTGCAGTACAGGGCCAGGGTACTTATAGGGCCTAAATTTGTACTAGAGTCAAATCTACATTGGAGTCCAACTGTTTGAAGTTACTTCTCATAGTGGATCAGTGGGCTGCAAATTCTGCATACTCTCTCTGACTCATATTCTACATCAGCTTATATCTTTGAGCTACCCCATACTGCTGGTAAAGGGTCACAAATTTTGTATGCTCTCTCTGTCAACTCCACTCACCCCCACTCTACTTCTTTTTATTTTACAGCACTAGTTTTTACTTTTGCCAGTCTCTACTGGCCCCTTGGCCCCACTTTGTGATACTGCTGATATAGTACTACAGTGTAGAGCCATAGTGCTCATGGGGCCTAAATCTGTACCAGAGTCTGATCTGTACCAGAGTCTGACTGCTTGGAGATACTCTTACAGTGGATCATTGGGCTGCAAATTCTGCATACTCTCTCTGATCCAGACTTCTGCACAAACTTACAGCTTGGGGTCACCTCTTGCTGTCAGCAAAGGGCTACAAATTTTGCATGCTCTCTCTGCTGACTCTGCTAACCCTCCACTAACTCTACCAACCTCCACCTTACTTGGGATAGCAAAGGGCTGCAAACACTGATATGCTCTCTTTGCTGGCCACTTTGTGCTCTGAGCTGAACTCTCTCTTTCTCTTTTTTTTCTACAAAAAATAATTTATTTCCATTTTTTTTTTTTTTTAAAGCTGCAGAACTTATCCAATTTTAGCAGCCAATGCTCTACTAAGACTTTAGGCACATGCAGGCCCAGATTGCCTCAGCATTCAGTGTACATCTCTTAGAGTAAATGAGATCCACTCTACTAGAGAACATCTGCTCAATAGAATATTAGTAGTAGGAATGGCTAGATAGTTCTGAGCCATACCACATAGGCTGGAGAAGTCTGTTGGACATATCTGTGGCTGCATACACTAGGGATCAGAATGGTGGTTAGAATGGTAGTTAAGAATAGTAGGTAAAATTGACCCAACTCATGGAAAGACAACCTACCTTCTACTAGTTGAGCACATCTGTACCCTCCAGTAGAACCACATAGTTGCTGGTAAGATAAATGGTAAGTTTGTCTACTGATGGTAGTTCTTCTACTAATGGCTCCCACTTTCTCTTTCTGCTGAAGTAAATATGTAACAGAAGAGATCCTTTGGCATATTCATCTGGACTTCAGCTGGAACCTTATAGTGGTATTTAGTTTTTCTAATAAGTTTTGATTATGACTTACTTGGCTTCTTCAATATAGTGCTGCTCCCAGCTCTGATCTTTGTGGTATTGTAGCTTTAAGTATAAATCTAACACTATTTTGAAAAAGAGGGTGAGTTTTTCAAGGGGTTTTCTTTTTTTTTTGGAAGAGGTAACTGCTATACTGACATACCTGTACTAATTGAGTATATGGGGGCATCTGTTTTTGAGTAGTATTTTCAAAGCTTGCTCAGAGCAATCACCATGACATCTCTCCGATCTGAGCTAAACTGGAAATTACTGCTTTCCTTTAGCTTTTTCTTGAGCTTGTCCTCTAGTTGGTCAATCAAAAGATTATATATCAGTACTGTAGAGCTTATTGTCAGAGTAGTTTGTTTGAAAATATTCTTCATACAATCATCAGAACACTAATAGTTAAGAGTAGCATATTATTATATTACTGAGCAGAGGCAGACAAAATAAATATGAAGCTAAAGTAATCATTACTTACTTCCAAAACTCTGATAACATTCCTTAATATATCCTACTCACTTTTATCTATTGCCTTATCCTACATTTTTATCAGCAGCAACTGTAGAATCTATGAGTTTTTTTTTTTTTTTTTTTTTTTTTAAAAAAAAAAAATAAAATCTAGTTTGAAATTAATTAATTAACAATCCTCAGTCTTCTAAAACAATTTGCTTCAGTCAACTGAAAAAAGAGTATATACTATAGCAAACTCCAGTACATGCTGGATCATTGCAAATATTTAGTTCCAATACATATATACAGATATCTAATATCAGCTCTTTTGAGACCAAACTAATTGTTCTGCACTGTGCAGTGAATTTGTCCTATTGTTGTAGAGATGATCAGACCAATATAACCAGTTTGCACAGCTTGGAAATAATACTCTGGGTTCTCTCACTTCCAGATGTTTTGTCTACATATGTAAAATAATCCTGAACAGTGAGGTTCAGTATGTAGACCTAACAATATATATAGCAGTTTTCTGTACTAAAGGCCACATTTTCTTGTTGAAGGTTAGCTGCTAAATTTTGGAAAAATATTGAGTTATTTGTAGTATTGTCTATTGTAATGGCCAAAATTGTATGTGAAATTTTCTATTAGCAAATTTATACAAAAATAAATAATCATTAAAATCTGTTTTTTTTATGACTTCTCTCAAAATGTCAACTAGATGGCAAGCCCCCCTTTTTACCTTGGTTGTAATCTCAAGCTCCCAGATATAACTAATAAAAGTGTCTGTGATATTTTTTTCTGAATAAGAACCAGCAAGTTTGATGAAGTCGAGGATAAGAGATTTAAGTTATCAATCAAGATCAATCCAATGATCAGTAATACCCAGAAATGAAATTGCATTAGGGAATATCTATGTATTGATCATAAATGAAATTCTGCCTACTGAATTCTGTTTATTGAATGTAAGATTAAATTGGTAAGCTCTTTATATACATATATAATTAAGCTTATAATGGTCACAAAATTGCCCTTATTTATTTATTTTACTTGAAGTATTTGGCAAAGATTATCATACTCCTTCCTATAGGCCTCCAGGACATCTTTGCAAATGATATTGACACTTGGCAGATACATATAAGTCATATTTGAGAAGGCCAAAGATACTATATAACTGGTTGCTCTTAATGGTTGTAAATAGTTGGTCTGTATATACAATTCAGCAAATGAGTCAATTTTGAAATTCTGCCAAAGAATATAGCTAAATATTTTTGATTAAATGGGATTATTGATATAGAATTAGTCAGATAATCAGATAAATGAACCCACCATAGCTTAGATATTAGTTTTATTTATTTCTATATTCTTTTTGTTATTGTTGGAGTATTTGTCTTTTATATATCAATATATATTTGAAGTTGACTCACTAAGTATTTTGAACTTATTACTATATAGTATATAGGGATTGGTAGAAACAATATCATATGTGTATCAAACAAAAGCATCAGTTATATCATAAATATATCTTCTTTTTTTATTTTTTATCTATAATAATTACAAATAATATTATCTCCAATATTGCCAGATTTTGGAGTGAGAATTGCATGGAAAGTATAGAACTATTGAGGATGTTTGACTTGAAGCAACATCAGTACTGTAATGTGTCCAGCTCAATAGAGGCAAATTACAAGGTTGGGAATTGATATAGTTTGGCTTGAGCCCTCAGTTACTTTGTTAAAAGTAATAAAATATTCTTAGTGTTTAGTGATTTAATAGTCAAAGCTAGATATCATAAGTGATTCTAGCAATTTTCTTATTGAAATATATTCTTAGGTGTGAGTGGTGATAACCTGCCATACAATCTATCATATCACCACAGTATAAATACAGGAAATGCAACACCTATCCAGCAGAAACCCTATAGAATACCCCATCACTTGAAAACATTTGAAAAGGAGCACATTCAAGAACTCTTAGACAATGGGGTCATCCAACCCTCTACTAGCCCCTGGACCAGCCCTATACTTATTGTACCAAAGAAAGGAGGATGGAGACTCTGTATGGATTACAGGAAACTCAATTCAGTCACTGAAAAGGATGCCTATCCTCTGCCCAGAATCAATGACCTCTTGGATCAGTTACAAGATGCCAGATACTACAGCAGTATGGACCTCTTCACAGAATTCTATAAGATCCCCATAGACCCCAAGGACATTCAAAAGACAGCCTTCCTCACTCTAGGAAAACTGTTTAAGTACCTCTAAATGTCCTTTGGACTTTGCAATTCACCCCCCACCTTCCAGAGGATGATGAATTCAGTCTATGCCCCCTTGATCCATCACTGCCTAATTGTATATATGAATGATTCCAACATCTATTCAGCAAATTTTGAAGAACACCTGTACCATCTAGAGGAATTCTACAAACTCACCCACAAGAACCACTTGAGACTGAATGCAAAGAAATGCTACTTTGGGAAACAGAAACTTGAATTCCTTAGATTCATAGTTTCAAAAGAAGGAACCCATACAGACCCAAAGAAAACCAAGAAGATCAACAATTGGCCAGTACCCAAAACCCCAAAGGAAACACTATCATTCCTGATGCTAGTATCTTACTACAGAAGGTTCATCAAAGACTTTGCCCAAATCACTGCCCTAATCTGAATCCTTCTCAAGAAAGAAGTGCCATTCAAATGGACAGAAATACAAGAAAAAGCCTTCAGAGAACTCAAGAACTACATGACTACAGCACTAATCCTTGTGTGCCCCAATCTATAGAAGCCATTCATCTTGTATACAGATGCTTCTAAAGATGGCCTTGGGGCAGTTCTGGCCCAAGAAGGATCTGATCAACAGTACTATGTGATAGCTTATGCAAGCAGAGCTACCAATCAGCAGCAGATGAACTATGGTAGCATCAAACTGGAATACCTTGCAGTCATATGGGCAGTCACTCTGTTCAAACATTACCTCATTGGAAAAAGATTCACCCTGATCACAGACCATATAGCCCTCAAATGGCTATTCAACTGCAAGGAACCCACTGGAATCCTAGCCTACTGGATCCTTATTCTTCAGAATTACAAAATCACCATTATTTACAAAGCAGAGAAAGCTTACAACAATGTTGATGTACTTTCCCACTAGCCCCAATGAACCAGAAGAAGGATGTCCCAAGGAACTATACTCTAAAGGAAGCTCCTCAGACCATCAAGGCACAAGAAGATCTCATCTGAAAAGAATATCAGAAAGCCCACCAAGGACAGGTGAATGTAGAAGTAGCTGCAAACAACATACCAACATTGTCCCAACCTTAGAACACAAGTCTGGGACATACTTAAGAAATGTGACACCTGCCAGAAGTACTAAGGAAGTAAGAACTATCAAGCACCACTACAACCAATCGCACCACTAGAAAACATCTTTCAGAGATGGGGAATAGATGTAATTGGACCTCTACCAGTTATACCAAGAAGAAATAAATACATCCTTATATTTATTGAACATCTGACCAAGTGGCCTGAGGCTTTCCCAATAGAAATCGCAGATGCCCTAACTATTGTAGGCCTCCTCTATGGACTCACACTCAGATATGGACCCCCAGAAGAACTTATCTCTGACTGAGGCATGGAATTCATCAACAATATAATCACATGTTATGCCCGAATTCACAAGATCCACCTCAAAAGGACCACATCATACCACCCCCAGACCAATGGCATAACAGAGAGAATGAACCAGACCATCAAGAAAGGACTTGCCCAAGTCAATCCTACTAATTGGGACCTCTGCTTACCTGAGATCCTATGGGACATTCGAAACACCCCCGCTACCTCTATAAAGCAAAAGCCATTCAAAATGATGTTTGCCAAGAAAACCAGAACTACTGACCATGAGAATCTTGGAGACCTTCTCAAGAAGGCAGAACAGTTACATAATCAAGCCCAAGGACAGATTATCAAAGCCCAAGAAAGACAAAAGAAGTACTATAATAAAAATAGAAGGATCAGAAGATCAAGATTGGAGATCAAGTACTAGTTTGGAGAAGCATAATTGAAATGAATTTTGCTGCCAAAATGGAACCCAAATGAGAAGGACCTTATCTTGTATATAACATCAGAGGAACTAGCATCTATTTAAGAAGCATGGACAGATGAACCCTGAGAACACCAGTACATATCAATCGCCTCAAACTATATTTTCCCCTGCACCATGAGCCAAAGGATTGATCAGCATCTCCAGATATTGGTCCTCAGCTCCTTCCAGGCCTTACCAGTTCCTCTACCTCAATTCAGCCAAGCCAATGGAAACCCCCTTCAGAAGATCCAAGTTTACTAAGAAAATCTTACCTTGGCTAGATATCTACTACAAGTCCACCAACTGCAGGCCTATTATGCAATTGGCGAACAATTGCAGAACCTTCCAGCCCCAGAGCAGACCTACATCAGGAATATCACAGGTCTGACCAGGAGAGACACTACTGCTGCAGACAGACTATACACCATTTATAAATGAAATATCACAGCTCTGATATAGACACAGTTCTCCCTGAATAACATTCAAGGAATAAACTCTGTTACCTATTTGAGTATCATCAATTCCATTGAAATTCTATTCCCTGAAGAAGAAGAGCCCATAGAATGGAGTGACCCTAGTACAGATGATGAAGATGATGGAATAGATATAGATACAGAAGCTGCTTATACTTATTGGGATGATGACTGAAGAACAGTCTGGGACAGACTATCCTTAGTGGGGGCTGATGTAACAGACCAAAACATACCACCAAAATTATAACTTAGCCAGATGATATGAACAATTAGTATACTTAACCAGATGATATAGACTCCCAGCATGACATCCAGTATATCATAGTTACTCATACCACCATACTTATAATTAGCCAGATATATCAGATAGGGTCTGTTTATCTGAACAGACTCTGTACACCATACAGACTCTGTACACTATACAGGTCCTGTACACCATACAGATTCTGTATACCTGTCATAAGTAGCAGATCTATAGTTAGCCATATAGCAACCAACTTGTATAAATTACTCCAGAGATAAGAGTGAATAAACCTCAGTCCAAAAGTTGAATACAAACCAAAGCAAAAGTCAATTGTTTGGTACACTTAGGAGAAACACCTGCCAAAAGCCACTTGATCCAGGAAGGATTGCAATACTTAGGAGATATGCCTGCCAATGAACCACTGCCAAGAAGTTGTGAGCTTGGTTCTCTTCTCTTCTACTCCAGTCCACTTTCTGATATAAAGAACAAGTCTGTTTTTGGTTTGCTTATCAGATAAGCCTGAAGATTTGCTGCCCAAGTTCAAGAAAGAACTTTGCCACTATTTCCCAGTTGAAGCTGCCAATTCAGAAGAATCTGTACCATAGTATTCCCAGTTGAAGCTGCCAATTCAGAAGAATCCATGCCATCTGAGTTATTTCCCAGAAGCCTGCCAATTCAGGAGAATCTGTATCAGCTGCCATTTTCAAGTTATCTGCCATATTCTCAGTTGAAGCTACTGTTTTCAAGTTGTCTGCATTCCCAGAGAACTTGTGCCACCTGAGTTATTATTCCCAGAAGAGCCCAATTTATGCCATCCAAGTTGTTCATTGTTCCCAGTGAGCCAAATCAAGTTATCTGCCAAATTATCAGAATGACCTACATAAGGAACCCACCATACTATACAGAGATCATCATGCAGAAATCACATAAGGAGACCTGCTAAATTGCCAGATAATTATGCAGAAATTGTATTAGAAGAACTGCTAAATTGCCAGACCATCATACACAAGATCATCATACTACACATAAATTTCTACCAATTCCCAGTTGACCCAAGAAGGAAATCCATTCACATACAAATCACTGCTACACTTAGAGAACTGTCCCAATAAGGAAATTGCCAGAATCACTTGAAGATATCTAGCTTTTGACTATTATACCACTAAACACCAAGGATCTCAGGAATCATAGAACATTTTGTTACTTTTTGACAAAGTAACTGGGGGCTCAAGCCAAACTACATCAACCCCCAACCTTATAATTTGCCTTCATTGAGCCAGGTACATTACAATATATACAATCAGACAGTGGTAGATCAGAGGGGCATAGACCAAATTCATCATTCTCCAGAAGGTGGGAGGTATATTGCAAAGTCCAAAGAGCATTCAGAGGTATTTAAACAGTTTTCCTAGAGCAAAAATGGCTGTCTTTTAAATGTCTTTGAGATCTATAGAGATCTTATAGAATTCTGTGAAAAGGTCCATACTGCTGAAGTATCTGGTATCTTGTAATTGATCCGAAAGGTCATCAATTCTGGGCAAAGAATAGATATCCTTTTCCATTACTGAATTGAGTTTTCTGTAGTCTATGCAGAGTCTCCATCCTCCTTTCTTTGGTACAATAAGTATAGGGCTGGCCCAAGGACTGGTAGAGGGTCAGATGACTCCATTGTTCAAGAGTTCTTGAATGTACTCCTTTTTGAATATCTTTAGGTGATGAGGTATTCTGTAGGATTTCTGTTGGATGAGTGTTGAATTTCCTATATTTATACTGTAGTAGTATGATGGGTTATATGGCAGGTTACCATAATCAGTAGTGAAGATATCTTGATATTTGTTGAGGAGTTCTACTAGTTGTTGCTATTGCTGAGGTATCAATTCTTCTCCAATGTTGGTAGAAGGCTTCACTGTCTCCTGGGTTACAGAGGGGCCTTTCCTTTCTTCTGGGACCTTTTGCCATTTCCTGATAAGTTTAGTTTATAAACTTCTCTATGAGTTCGGTTGAGAAAAGGTACCAGATATCCTAAGATGGTTCCTTTTGGCAAGATGATGGTTTCCCAGCTCTGGTTGGTTGCTCAAGAGTGCACTGGGTTCATCTTGTCAGGGAATATGTGTCCTTCAATATTCAGATTTAGAATATCTTCATTAAGTTCAAAGAAGAGGTTTCTGAGGTTGGGTGGTATAAAGATTTCAAAGGTAGTTTGCTCTCCAGGCTCCAGGATGAGATTCTTGTACAGTTTGACTGATTGGCAGTATACTTGCTGAGGGACATTCCTCTTGAGGTAATTGACCTGTAGGAGATATACTTCCTTCTTATCCAAGCTTCCAAATCCTTCAGCTTGCCTTGTTCCTTCAGTCAATTTGGAGACTTCTTGTAATTGAGGGGTCTTGACTCTCATTAAGACTGCTTGGGCAATCTTCTGTCCTTTCATAATTCAGTACTATTCTGTACTACTGTTGTACAGGATGATCTTGATTTCGCCTATATATCCTGGGTCAATGGTTCCTCCTTCTACAGTTATTCCTTGTCTGGCAAGTCCAGACCTTGAGGTTAATTGGATGTAAGTTTCTTGAGATGGCTGCATGGCTAATCTAATTCTAATCATCAGTATTCTTTCAGACTTGATGGATTCATCCTCCAGACTATAAAGGTCATACCCTACATCTTTTTTAGTAATCTTTGATTGGAGGTTTGGCCTTGGGATGTAGCAGGGCATACTGGACAACATCCTTGCTGAGTTCAGGCTGTCCTTGGCTAAAGCTCCACTGGCAGAAAGTCTCCAGACTCTGAGGTTGAGTTGCAGCCATCTGGCTCCAGTAGAGTGATCTTAGAGATAGTTGATTCCTCTCTTTTCTATAGGGCTAGGGCTTCTATGAAGTTGGTGGTATCTTCTATCCATCCTTGGTAGGTTGTGTATCTGATAAGAGCTAAGATGTCTTCTCCCAAATCATAGATCTTGAGAGTCCTTTTTTCTGGTTTCTTGGTCTGGCTTTTTCATATCTAACTTCTGTTATCTCCTCTCTTCAAGATGTGAATTGCAATATCATGGCTGAGGTGAATCTTCTGATGTCTGCAGTCTTAGCAGTCTGGATATCTTCCATAATTGCAGTATCTCATTGCTCAATGCTGTTTCTGGTTGTTGATCTCTTATTGTTTGGGAAATTGGTATCCATCTTAGTCATAGACTGGGAGAAGAGTGGACAGAGAATATACTTCTATTCAGGTAAAGAGAGCTTATCCTCTAAATCAGCTTTACAGCTTGGTAGTGACTTCTTGGAAAGTGGTTGACTGTGCAACTATAGTTGGGGGTTCTAATCTTCATAGTCTCTTCCTTTTTTTTTTTTTTTTTTTTTTTTTTTTTTTTTTTTTTTTTTTTTTTTTTTTTATAGTCTGTCTCTGCCTTTCTTATTGGTCCAGTAAATTGCACTGATAGCAGTAGTCTTGGGGAAAGTAGAAGATCATTTGATGTGGACATCTTTTTAGCTGAAAGGCTCTTTCTTAGTGAGTTTCTTGCTTATGAATAATGGGAATTATACTGGGTCCTTCTTCTATATTCCAAGGGTCATTATCTTTAGGTGGTGACCAGTGAGGGTTATCCCAGAGAATTAGTTTGGGAACATCTTCTTCTTCAGGTACTTCTTGTTCAGGGACCTCCTGTTTAGGGGTTTCTTCTTTCTCAGATGATTCTTAACCCAGATTGCTTATACTTCTGCATCTTTAGTTGCAGGTGTCTCTGAAATATATCTGCATTTCTTCTTTTTCCTTCTGCACTTGGGACAAGCTGTGCCAGGTGAATTCCTTATCCCAATGATCTTAAAGGAGTGCTTGGGGCACTTGTGTCTTTTGAGGCAGGTAGGACATCCTTTGATCACTCCTGCAATAGCTCCAATGGTGATGGGGACAGTGTTCCTTGCCCATACATTGTCTTCTGACCTGTCATTCACTAGGTTAATTCAGGTATTGAGTCTGCAATTATTTCCATCTTCAGATTCTTCTTCCTCTTCTATGGTAGATTCTTTACTATTAGTATATTCTTCCTAGATAGTGATCTTCTTCTTCTTCTTTGATTGCTCATAGCTAGTTACCTTAACTCTATACTTTTTGCCTTGATAGTCAAACTTGAGTACTTGTTGATCAATATCATTAACTGTATTCATTTCCTTCATCCAGTTGGTACCAAGGATCATGTCATAGGTGATAGTTTCAGTAATAACAGCTTTTGAGATGAAGAACTAAATGTGTCCAAGGGAGATAGTGATGTTTTGTACTTCTCCAAGGGGTTGAGTTCAGACTCCATCTGCTACTATAATGCTGAGGTTGGATGGTCCATCAATGGGCCATTAGAGGGTATCCAGGAATTATTTTGCAATGATACAGACAGCTACTCCTATATCTATGAGGATTTTTGCCTTTTTTCCACCAATATCTCCATATAGATAAGTGCTGACATGTCTTTCTGCAACTTGGATAGGGGTGGGAGCTGGTTCTTGCTGTAGGATTGGGACTTGGCCAGTGCTAGACCTGGTGGTTCTCAGCAGTTTGTTTCAGACTCTAGCTAGTGTCAGTTGCAGGAACTGCAGGAGAGGGACTTCTATCTTGGCTTCTTGAATCTTCTGCCAGGCGTCATTGTAGATGTCTCTGAGTATAGTCTTCAGAGTATACTTCTTTTTGAGCTTTGGAGTAGTAGGTTTCTCTTCTTTTTACTCCATTTTTTCATCTTCTGAGGACAGCTCATTTATCTTAGAGATAAAAGATGAGAGAGACTGGGGAGGTGTTTTTACTTGCTCCTCTTTATGTTTTTCATCTTCTTCTTGAATTCTTCTACTGGTATTCCTGAATGGTCTTTCTACAGGTCTCTTCCTTTTCTCTGCTAGATAAACTATCTTTTGGGTACTGACTTTGACAGAGTATAAGTCCAGATTACTGTAGTCTTTACTGTTGCTTTCTTCCTCAAAGTCTTCAACAGGATGGGCTTCAGTCTTCTTATACTAGGTCTCATTCCTTCAGTTTTGTGGTTCTGAGTCCCTTCAGTCACTTCTTCTATTATCACATTTAGTAGCATAGTATCTGAATTGTCTACAGTAGAAGTATTAGACTTGAGCTCTGTCTTAGATAGGATATCTTCTTTCTTCTTACTGGTGGTTTCTGTTATCTCTTAGTAGATAACCTTGGCTCCTCTATAGTGGATATCCTCTGTTGTCTTGATAACTCTGATTTTTGTATGTGGTAAGTTTTTCAATCTGTCCAACCAATCAGTCCAACTTGGAACTGAGATCTTGAATTTCACTCTTGTTCTTCTTTTTTTCTTTGGCTGGTCTTCTTTCTTTGGATCTTTCCTGTCCTTGGAGGAGTCCTTGTATGGCTTTGACCAGAATGTCTTCTTTGTCATCCTTCTTATCATAGTCACTCTAGGTAGTTCCTTGTCTGACATCAAAGAATCCTTGAGCTATATCTACTCTTCAGATCTTCTGATGTCTAGGGTGTGAACATACTGGGCAATGTTTGGGAGAATTCCATTCATAAAGATCATTGGATCTATGATGTCTTGGTTGGTGGCATTGAACCTGGCTGCATGCATTCTCTTCTGGATTCTTGTAAAGAATGTCCTGGGTAATTCTCTAAGGTTCATCTTCATTCTTTTGATAGATTCTTGAGCCTTATGGTGGGTTTCATTTTCTGCATATTCCAGCTGATAAGATGCTGCTGCTTTTATTTCCATTGCAAGTTCTGAATGTGGGTCATTTGCTGTTCAGTAGAAGATTCCTCTCACTGGTTCACTGAACTGGGTCTTATAGATGGCAATTTTCCTTTCATCTGGGAGATTTCTCAGAACTGCAATTCTCTCAATTCCATCAAGGAATTCTCTAGGATCTTCCTCTAGATATCTTGTAAAGGTTGGCAATGGGATGGTCATTTCATCATCACTTTCTTCTGATTATAGTTCTGGTCTGGATTCTGATTCAGATTCAGATTCAGATTTACTTTCTAAACTGTTGCTAGAGATGGGAGTACTTGGGTATATTGAGGATGGTATTATGGATCTTAGATAAAATGGAATGAGTCTAGGTATTCTTGAAGGAGCTACTTCCAATTCTGTAAGGGCTGGTGATAAAGGTTCAATGGATGAGATTGTTGAGACCTCTGTGGAGTATCTGGCTACAGGATTCTGGGCTTATGTAATGAGATCTTCTAGTTCTTATATAAGTTCTTCAAAGTGTCCAACAGGGCTACCTGTGTTGTCTGATTGATCTGGTTGAGGATTTCAGACTATACTAGTTTCTGGTTGAGATCTCTCTGATACTAAATAATTAGCAAGTTTTGAGGTAATTACTTCTCTTCCTGTCCAAATGCTGGTAATGGCTGGTTTTTCTATAGTGGCAGAGATTGGTGTTGTATCAAATGTATCCAGTTTTGCTGTAGGTTCTTGTGAGCTAAAAAGTCACATCAATTTCGAAATCTTCTCAGTTAAGTCCCCAAATGTAATGTGCCTGGCTTAATAGAGGTAAATTACAAGATTGGAGGTTGATGTAGTTTGGCTTGAGCCTCTAGTTTCTTTGTTAAAAGCAACAAAATATTCTTAGTATTTAGTGGTATAATAGTTAAAGCTAGATATCTGTGAGTAATTCTGGCAATTTCCTTATTGAGATGCACTCTTGAGTATGAGTGGTAATTTGTATGTAATGTGAGTAGATTTCTTATATAATTTCTGTATGATAATCTCTATATAGTACAACAATCTCCAAAGTATGTGATTTCTAGTGTGATAGTCTTAGCAGTATTCCTTATGTGGATTTGGCAGATAACTTGATTTAAGAGATAACTCAATTTTAGTGCAGATTCTCCTGAATCAGTGGGCTTCTTGAATAATAACTAGGATGTCATAGGTAACTCAATGCAGTGGATTCTTCTGAGAATAGCAGATAGTGCAGATTCTTCTGATTTGAGCTTACTGGAAATTGTAGTGATAGTGGATTCTTCTAAATTGAGCTTACTGAGAATAGGTGAATAACTTGGGTAATGCAGATAATTCAGATAACTTGAATAACTCAGATAACTTAAATGTTGTAGATTCTTCCTAAATCAGCTCTTCTGGAAATGGTGGGTTTCTTGAGCAAAGTTGTATCAAAGACTGGCTTTATTTGTATGAATAAGTTACTGTGAAGTTGTATCCAATAGACTAGCTTTGTGGCAAGATGGCAGACTTCTTTAAAATGGCAGCTTATTCCTTAAGTGGTGGATTACTCAAAAGGCAGTAAAGTTCTTCCTTGAACTTGGTGGGTTTCTTCAGGCTTATCTGTCAAGCATATCAATCAATTACAGATAATTAGCTTTCTCTACTAACATTCATATCACACAAACTTCACAACACACTTTTGAATTATTTATTAGAGAAAGTTACTAAGGACATGGCAACAAACAAGCAAGCTGACACACATACTTGGTCAGATGGACCTGGGGCCTTTAACTGGCAATATGTTAGAAGAGAGTATGGACTGGTAATGGGCTCTTTTGGAGATATAAAGGAGGGGGAGGGCTCTGGAGAGTGACTGGGGTCTGGTGGAAGTGGAGGAGAATCTGGGCCCCTAAGTTTTGTAGACAAGGTGAAGGAGAGTGGATAGCTGGCAGGTACTCAAGCTGATGGAGCTAGAGGGAAAGACAAAGCTAGCTGGAGAAGGGCAGGAGGACCTGTGCAGAGGGGAGCAAATGTAGGAACAGGAGGAGCTGTAGTTGGGAGTAGTGGAGTGACTGCTGATAGAAGTGTGATAGTGGATCAGAAAAAAAAAAAAATATAACTATTGATGGTAGTGCAATGTAGAGAGACTGATAAGGGCAAGGGAACCTGACTGATAGTATAACAGGTCTGGTGGTAGCCCTGTTACTCAAGAAGTCCATCTTGGAGTTTGCAGTTATGTTGTACTTCTAAGGCTTGAGTGATGGCAAGGATGGTTTTGGGGCTGATCTTGAAGCAGATGGCTGGAGTGGCCTTGGTGAAGTTCCTGAAGGGGCTTAAGGGGGTAGAGGTGGGCTTTGAGGAGGCTACTCTCTTGGAGGAGACAATCAAGTCAGGGCTAACTATAGGAGAGATTATGATTCTAATATCTTGCTGTTTGAGGTGGGACTCCAGGGTGGTTCAGCTACTGGTGAAGGGAGTGCCCATAGTGATGGCAGTTGAGATGAGGTGGAGGGTGGAGGAGGTTATGGCAGAGTATGGTGAGATGGTTGATATTGGCTTCCAGGTCTGAGAGGAGACCTCACTCAGGATGGGAGATATAGATATCAGGCTCAGGTTAGCAGAGAAGGAGACTATAGAGAAGCCAAGAGACTGGCTCTCAGTACTGATATAGGGGAAATTTATCTGTAAGGTTATGAGAGAGAAAGGAAGTGTGGAGGAGGAGGAGGATCTGATGGAGACACTGGAGGAGCTGAGTAGAGCAGTGGAGTACTGGACTAAGACATGATAGATACATATATGTGGATTCAATATACTTAGAGGTAGTGGATGAAAAGTGTATTTGGGTGGACAAGAGAATGTGGGAGAGGGCTTAGAGGCACAAGAGGCAGAAGGAGCTATTGGTAAGTCTAAAGGAGAAGGAGAAGGAGAAGATGAGCTTAGAGGAGAAGGCTGGAGGAGCTTAGGAGAGTGTCTGGGCAGGGGTGGAGGTTGGGAGGGTATAAAAGATTACGAGCAGGGACTAGGATAGGGATCAAGCACTCTATAATAATAGTATACTGGAGGTATAAAAAGAGGATGAAGATGCAGAAAGGAAGGGTCAGGGCATCCAACCAATAGGATGAGGAGATGGTGGGGACTTGCCATGTTCAATTTAGAGTATCTGAGGTGGTGAGTGGGAGATAGGTGATTGGGGTTGGGGAGGAGAAACTGGTGGATGTCCCTGAGGAAGAGTGGGATGAGTCTGTGAGTGCTGGGGCAGACACTGTGATGCTTGGGGCTGGTCAACCTGCAATCTCTGGTGGCAAGGAGATGGGAGACTTGCAGTATGTGCTGGGCAATGAACAACTTGGTAGCAGAAGAGTAGGGTGAGATAGACCTGTGAGTTATTAGTGAGGAGCACTGGGCTGGAATTATGCAGAGAGAAGGGACTGATAAAGGAGATGATGACAGTATATCTAGATGAGGAGGGCTATGGGGTGGATGTTATAAGAAAAGCAGAGATAGTGGCAGCAGCCAGGGAGTGTACAGGCTTCTGGTGGAAACAGAGGAAAGAATTGGAAATTTGGCAAGGGGCTTGCTTGGAGTACTGGGAGGAGATAGAGTTAAAGGATGATGCAGTATTGGATGAACTATTGGCAGAACTGAAAACCAAGCAAGTGGAGGAGGATGAGACTACTGCTGAATATAGATTGGACCTGGCTGGAGATAGAGCAGATATAGAGTTATAGGAGAATGTATCTATATCAATATTATTCCTTATGAATAGTACAACTAACATTTTCTCATTGAATGTGAATGGCCTAAGAAGTTCTGAGAGATGTCATAATATTTTTACTTAGTTAAATAGATTAGAGACTGATCTCTTTCTGCTGCAGGATATTTGATGTGAGGAGAACTTAGATTAATAGAAGTAGACAAGAGAATGGAGTGGAGATGCTATCTGGAATAGCAAGGTTGGAATTCTGGTATAGAGAGAGCAAGGGGGAATTATATGACAGCAGGATCTGTAGGGATTATTTTGTTTGGGCTGAGTGGTACCAACTAGGGTGGGAGTCTATTGTAGTTAGATCTTATTACTGCTCTGTAGTCAGGAGTGAGCATGTAGAATAGATTGATAATCTTTTAGATAGTGGGATACTTGTGGAGGCAGGAGTAGAGGTACTTGAAGGGGACTTCAACATGGTTTACTTGGTGCAGTTGGACAAAACAGATGGGGGGGAGAAATATAGGGGACAGGAGTGGCAGTCTGGAGAGTTGGGAGGAGGTGGAGTGACTTAGCTTCTTTGTGGATGCCAGACAGATGATGTGGAGTGATAAGAGGGTCTATACTCACTGGGTAGGTGGCCTGGAGACTAGGATTGACTGGGTGCTGATAGCTGACTGCTGGAGGCTGGATGTCTGGAAGTCTATGGTGATTGAGTAGTACCTATGATCAGACTACTGGGGCTTGTTAGAATATGGGCAATTTGGGGGAAGTAGAGATAGACCTGGACATTGGTGTCTCAATTCCTCTTTATTGACTAAGAAGAAGTTGTGGGATAATTGGGCTGAGGACATTAGGCAGAAAGTGGAAGGTTGGATACATAAGAGTACTCTAGTTGATATCAGATGAATAAAGTTGAAGGAGGCCACTAGGGTTTACTGATATGAGACTGACAGGGTGGTAGGCCATCAGAGAAGAAGGAGGGTGACCTGGGCTTCTGCTAGATTGGCTCAACTTCAGGAAAATTGGGCTAGTCTTTTGGCCCTAAAGAGAGTGGAGGACTGAAGGTTGATAAGGGCTAAGCTGGAGGTCACTGAGTTACAACAGGTATTGAGGGAGGTGGAGGAGGTACAGGTGCAGAGTTCTGCTATATAACTATGTTGGCAGGGGCTGGAGGAGGAAAAGAGGCCCTCTAAGTATCTCTCAAGGATCCTTAGGGCAAGGAGAGTGAGGCAGAGGTGGGAGGGGGTACTAGATTCTGATGGTCAGCTGATATATAGTCTACAAGATATTCTAGATTTACTAAAGGAGAGGTGGAGTGGTTTGTGGAGTAAGGAGGAGGGTGGGGCTGATGCAGACACTATGGAACATACTTTGGAGGATTGGCACCCACCACAGGTAGATGGGCTTGGCAGCTTGGTGATACCAGTATAGAAGGAGGAGATTCACCAGGTTCTTGTTATATCTATGTTAAATATAGTGCCAGGAGAGGATGGCCTGTTCTGGGACTTCTGAAAGAAGATGGTGAGAGTCCCTAGAGTGCTGGAAGAGATGATGGCACTTGGTGACTTGGTATTATAGTCAGAGAAGTGGGTGGGAGAGTAGGATCTGGGACTGTTAGTACTGCTGTATAAGGATAAGAGCAGGAGAGAGGACTGGAAGAACTGGTGACCTATTATGCTCCTGAACATAAATAGGAAAATAGTCACCAAAGTGGTGGTGACTAGGCTATAAAAGATGGCCCAGCAAGTCTTAGGTGAGGAGCAATGTGATTTTGTAGAAGGCTGACTCATTAGAGATAGCACAGCTTGGGTTCATGATATAATTGAAGGGGCTCGAGCCTGTGGGCTGGATGGGAGATTGGTCTTCTTGGATCAGAAGAAAACTTATGATTATGTTAGGTGGGTCTGATTAGTAAAGATACTGAATAGGATTGGTATCTCTCAGTAATTCTAAGTAGCAATGATCAGCCTACTGGAAGAGAATAGAGCAGCACTCATATGCAATAGTATTCCCCAGGAGGATCCACTGTAGCTTATTGTGTATGCTCTGTCCTTAGAGCCATTGATGGATAGGATTCAGCAAAAGGTGGTAGGGCTCTCAGTATTTGGAATCGTGTGAATAGTTGGGGCCTTTGCTGATGATAAGTGGTTGGCCTGGGATTGGTCACAGATGTTGAGGAACTTAAGAAAACAATAAAGTGGTATGAGGCACACTCTGGGGCTAAACTCAACTATCACAAGTGCGAAACAATGGTATTGAACAATGGCCTGGTGGAAGGGAATATCATTGGAACAATTGTCTCTACTGGAGATACTATACAGTATCTGGGCATCTATCTTTCAGTATTCTATCAAGACCTTAGTGAGAGCAGCAAGGGCTATTTGGGGGGAGGTCCTGCAGAGGTGGAGAGGCTGTCACATCTCTTTGGTAGGTCATGTTTCGATTTTGAATGTCTATTGACTGCTGAAGCTGTGGTACTTAGCATATCATCTGGATTTTTCAGCCTGGGTAGTGAGGAGGCTATTGAAGCTAGCCAAAGGTTGGATCTGAGTTGGAAGGAGAAGTCAGATTAGCTGGAAAATCTTGTTATTATCAGTGGCTGGAAGAGGCCTTAGGCTTGTTGACTTCCTGAAGAGGCTGTACTGTCTAAGAGCTTGGTGGCTGAAGAGAGCAGTGGAACTGAGGGATGGTGGCTAAGTTTCTCTGATGAAAAAGATCTGAGAGATAAGATTTTTGCCAAGAGGCTCTACAGGGGATCTACTGTCCTTAGTGAGGCTTCAACATAGTGGGCACATGCAGTATAGAGGCTTCTGGTGAGGAGTAGTTGATGGGTCTCACTATATTGGTATTTGCTAGCAGAGAGTAGAAGGAGAGATGCCTTGGAGACCAGTGATGTGGAGATGAGATAGAGTATTGCTAGGGAGCACTTCTCTACTTGACTTTGATATTAGTGATAGGGTTGAGTGCCAGAGAGAGTTAGAGCAGAATGTGTGACCCAGTGGATAGCAGATGGCAGATGGTAGATATTGGAGAGGAGTGAGACTAGAATGAAGTCTGGGCCTGGAGTGCAGAGATCTAGTAATAGTTGCCACCTAAGTACTGAGTGGTCTGGTGGTATATACTGAGGAGGAATATCATGCTCAACTTTTGTTCAAGCCATCTTGTGGAGGGAAGAAGATTTGATTGTAAGGAGTACTTCAATGTAAGACAGGAAGGAGGATTTGTACAGATATCAGAACATTGGCTGAGAGAGTGTGAGATACTTGGGGACTTCTGGGCAGCAATTGGGAATAGACTGAGTGTTGTATGGAGAGAAGATAGTGAGAGGGGTCATTGGGAGGATTTGAGAGATAGGTTGGTGGGGGGGGTTAGCAATAAGTGGCTTATAGTTGGTTGAGTTATAGCTATATGAGTAGGGTTGGCTAGACACTGGTTGTTTATATTTGAGAAAGGAAGATGATTGGGCTTGGGGGTATAGCTGGTAAGATGGGAAGGGTTGATGGTTGATGTCTTGACCAGTTAGTGGTAGGGTTAGGGTCTGCAGGATGAGCATCAGCAGAGTTTAGTAGAGAAAATTTATAGGCAAAGTGGGGGAGGGGTGGGTATAGTAGATAGTAAGATGATCTTTATGCATGACAGTATGAGGGGAGTCCCCCTAGGGGGATTGGGTAGTGGGATGGAGTACTGTATGTATAGTTAATAGAATGATAATAAATGGTAAAGTCAAGAGACTATAAAAAAA
>RBNI01001474.1:0-22273 GCA_003990745.1 Jimgerdemannia flammicorona | reverse complement strand
CCCCCCACTCCTTCCTGATTAAAGACCACTAGGCCATTAACCACCTCTATCTGCCCATCACTCTGTCTACAAATCTCTTCTACCAGGTAGTGGCGACACCCTCTCTGGGAACCCCATCCAACCCACCACCCTGTCAATATATCTCCCAAAAATCTCTCCCATCTTACAACCCCTCCTGCAAATCCATCTAACACCCCTCCTCAAATACAAAGAGCCAATGTCCAGTCAACCCTACTCATACAGTCAAAACCCACCCTATAGTGAGCCATTCATTACCCATCCCTCCCACCAACCTAGTTCACAAATCTTCTCAGCAACCTCTCTCCCTATCTGATCTCCTCTCCACACCCAGATGGTCTCCTACTGCTATCCAAAAATCCCCCAGAACCTCACACTCTTCCAGTCAATATGCCAGCATCTGCACAAATCCCCCAATTTGTCCTACATTATAGCATGCCTCACATTCCAGCATGCCACCATCCACCAGATACCAAGCATGGAAATTCAATATAACATTCCTCCATAGTATCTGCTACCATACTGTCCAGTACTTGGGAGTAAGTCACTGCCACACCTCAGCACTCTATTTCCAGACTTCTGTCCAATCCCACTCCTTGCCAATCCTCACTGCTTGCTAACTGCTAGGCCAAAGATTCTGACCAAGACCCCTCTGACACTCTATTCCATCATCAATATCAAACTCAATAAGAGGAGTGCCCTCCAGAAGCAGTCTATCCCATCTCCACATAGCTGGTCCCTACAGCCTCTCCCCTTCATTGCTACTCCAGCATAGGCCAATACAGTGTGTACCATATGCTACCCTCCACCAGAAGCCTTTATACTGCTACCTTTGGCTTCTACCTAGGTTCACCAGGGAAAGAAAATCCCCTAAAGATCCTCTTGGGGAGAATCTCATCTCCAACACCTTCTGTATCAAAGGCACCCATCCCCCTCCTGGCAGTTCCACTGCTCACTTCAACCACCAAGCTCTCAGGCAGTGCAGCCTCTTAGGAAATTCCACCAGTCCTAGCCCCCCTCAAAATACTGGCATTGAAAGGGTATCCCAATTAATCTGGGCATGCCACCCAGTCCAAATCCCATCCCTAGCCAGCTTCATCAGTCTCTTCACCATCCAAGCTAGAAAGTCCAAGTGATAGGCAACATACCACAGCTTAGAGAACCAGTAGATATTCAGAATTGAAATGCAGCCTGCCAGGGAGATGTAGTGACCTACCCAGCCTTGAAGTGCCTCCACCCAGAAAGCCACCTTCCTCTCCCACCACACCTATCGTAAGACTGATCTATACACTGAAAGAAAGATACCTAGGTACCTCACTGCCTCTCCTGCTGGAACAATTGTTCCAATGATATTCTCTTCCACTAGTCCATTTCTCAACACCATTGTCTCACACTTATGCCAGTTGAGTTTTGCTCCAGATTGTACCTCATACCATTCTACCATCTCTTTAAGAGCCTCAACATCTGCTACTGATCCAAGTCTAACCATTATATCATCTGCAAAGGCCCCCACCTTCCACACCACACTATAAATAGTGAGCCCTACCACCTTCTGCTGAATCCTATCTATCAAAATTTCCAATGAAAGGGCATATAGAATAGGAGACAGTGGATCCCCCTGAGGGATTCCTCTCCCCAAGGGAAATGCCACACCTCAGTGACCATTACACATCAGTCCTGCCCTACTATCCTCCAACAGATTCAATATAGAAGTACGAAAAAGTGGGAGAACTCTTATTCTGTCCAGTACCTTACCCAGTCACACTAACTGAACATGGTCATAGGCCATCTCCTGGTCCAAAAAGACCAGTTGCCCATCCAATCCACTAGCTCTTGCCCCTTCAAAGATACCATGGACCCAGGCTGTCCCATCTCTGATAAGTCTGCCACCAATAAAGCCCTGCTGTTCCTCACCCAACATCTGTTGAGCAACCTTCTGTAATCTCACCATGATCACCTTAGTTACCATCTTTCTGTCTATATCCAGAAGTATGATCAGCCTCCAGTTCTTCCAATCCTCCCTCCTCTCCTTGTCCTTGTACAATAGGGCCACCAACCCCAGATCCTGCCCTCCCACCCACTGATCCCTCAGAAGAATATGATCATAGAGGGTCATCATCTCTCCCACTACCCCTGAGACCCTCACCATCTTCTTCCAAAAGTCCCAAGGCAGACCATACTCTCCTGGTGCCATACCAATCTTCTCTCTGGACCTCCTCCTCTTGGACTAGAAGGATCAAATCCCCCAGGCCCTCTACCTGTGGTGGCTCTCAGTTCTCCAGAGTGTTTCCAATTATCTCTACATTGGTACCCCATTCCTTCTCACTCTACAGACCCCTCCATCACTTCTTCAGCAACCCCAAGATCTGTTACATACTATGTACCATTTCCCCCTCAGCATCAAGGACTCCATCTTACTGATGGTACACCCTTCTTGCCTGGAGGAGCCTTGACAAGTACCTTGAAGGCCTCTCCCCCTCCTGAAGCCCCTGCCACCTCAACCTAGCTGCCATTCCTTTCAGACATGTCTCCTCCTCCTCTCTCAACATCTGTTGCAACTCCATGACCTCTAGCCTAGCTCACACTAACTGCCTATCATCCACCTCACCTGAATTTATCAAATCAGCCCATTACATCTGTAGTCAAACCAACCTATTAGAAGCACATCTCACTCTTTTCCTCCTTCACCTCCCAGTATCCCTACCAACTTCTCTCCAGTAAACTCTCATAGCCTCTTTCAACTTCATCTACCAGATGTCTACTTGCAAGCCCTCATGTACCCAGCCTATGATCTTCCCCTGAAAATCCACTCCCCAAGGGTCCCACAATACCTTCTTGACTAGCAGAGAGGAGTTAAGGTGCTAATGTCAGAGTCCATCTCAACTCCCTCCATACTGCCCCTGTCCTAACAGTCCCCAATAGTCCCACCATGGATACCACTCTACCTCCAGAGCCTTCCAAACATCCAGGCCCCAGCATTCAGCTGTCAGTATCCAGTTGATCCTTGTACCTAGACTATTCACCCAATGTGTGTAATTCCTCTTTTCTCCTCACTGCAGTCTGCCTACATCCCCTAAGGAGCTAAGGTTCTCTACCTCCTCCCATATATTCAGGCTGCTGCTCCTTCTACCAGAACTCCTCCCTCCATCAGTTCTATCTAACTGAGGATTCTGTACCATATTGAAGTCACCTCCCAGAACATCTACCCCATTCTTCAAGAATGTGCCCCCCTCCAAAAGACCCTGAATCTATGCAATCCACTCACCTCTAGCTGCCAGGCAGTAGCAAGAGCCAACTCTCACTGGCTCTCACCCAGGTCAACACCATTCCCCCCATTCCAAATGGTCTCTCCAGCTTCTGATTCCACCAAGATCTCCTTTATCCCTCCATAACAAAATTGCCACCTTGCTAATCCAAGCTGTAGCTCCTCTCTATTCTCTAGTCCACTCCACTTGATCTATCTCATCCTCACAACATATATTCTGCAGCAGAAAGAGAACAGCCTCCCATCTCTAAAGCCAAGTGAAAATATTCTTTTGCCATCCAGATCCCCATAACCCATTTACATTCAGAGAAAAAATATTAGTTGTACTGTTCATTGAGAAAAATGTTTAGAAGTAGTGTCCTGCTCATTCTCTACAAGTCCACATCCCTCCTCTCCTGAGCAATGTCCAAGTTATGTTCAACAGCCAATTCCTCCTCTCAGTCTCTCTTGCCTTCAATCCAATCAGAAGCTTGGCCATCTCCCCATTCTCCTTTTCTTCAAATTTCTTATAATACTCCAGACAGGCCTTCTGTCAGAGTTTCAGCCCATGACATTCTGCCCAACAAAAGGCAGCCCTCTCACTAACAACCACAGCCAGCTCAGCCTCCCACTCCTTATCAACCTCATACCCATCCTTCTCCAGAAGAATTGTAAGTACCTCTACCTTCAGCACCTCCATCACTCCATTACTATACAAAATCTGTACCCAATGCTCCTTGCTCATCACTCTCAGGTCCACTTCTCCCAGCTCTCAGCCATGAAGTTGTTCATCATCCAACACATCTACAGTAGGTTTCCCACCTCTTTTCCTTCTGGTGTTGCTGGCCTCCCAGCATCCAGCATTATGTTATCAGTCCCTATACTTGCAGTCTCATCTCACCTCTCCTCCGGGACATCTACCAGCTCATCTTTGCCAACTGCTACCACCTGTCCCTCTTTTGCCATGTCAGGAACTCCAAAGTGTACCTGCTGGGCACCACCCATCAGCACATCCTCTACCTCCTTGCTCCTCTCAGCTGGATCCCTCCTAACAAGAGGGGGAGTATCATCCAATTTCTCTTCCCAGACCTCGAACATACCATCAGTCTAAGAGTTATTGTGTGGCATCTTCCCAGCTCCATTCAGGCCCTCCTCTCCATTCTCTCCTCTCTTACTATTCTAGATACTTACTTCAGCACCTCCAGACTCCTTAGCCCCACCTGCACTCTTTTTTGTCTCTTCTTTTATGCTTGCCAACAGCTCCCTCTGTCTCATGCACCCCTGAGCCCTCTCCCACTACCTCTTGTCAGTATAAATATGCCTTCCATCCACAATCTCTGAATGCATAGACTCTTCATACTTCTTCCAGGCCTTTGCCCTCCACTCTACTGCTCCACTCATCTCCTCCAGAGCCTCCAATAGCTTCTCCTCCTCCTCCTCACTCCCTTTCACCCTTGACACCTTGCAAATGAAAGCCCCTGACAACAGAACTGAAGACCATTCACTCATCTTCCCTGTGGCCTCTCTCCCAGCTAGTCTAATCCTGATGTCAACATCACCCATCCTGATAGCAGTACTCTTTCACATCTGGAATCCAATATCAACCACATCACTATACTCTACCATCACCTCCACCACTCTCCTCCTAGTCTCAACCTTCATCACTGTAGGCACCTCCTTTACTAGAAACTGAACTACCCTGGGGTCCCATCTCAAACACCACACTATAGGGACCACTATCTCTCTTACTGCCACTCCTATCTTCAATGCTTTCTCTGTGGACCAGCCTCCTCAAAACCCACCTCCACCTCCTCCAATCTCTTCAGAAACTTCACTAAGGCAGCCCCAGCCACTTGCTTTGAAATATTCCCCAGAACTATCCTTGCTGTTACAGCTAAGCCCTGGAAGTACAAGGTCACTGCAAACTTCAAGATCAACTTCTTGAGTAATGGTGCCACCACCAGCCTCATCACCCCATCTGCCAGGTCCCTCTTCCACTTAGGGCCCATCTGCCTAGCCCCTCCATCAGCAGTCACATCTGGATTTTTTTCCAGATTTCCAGTCATACTACTATCAGTAGTCTCTCTCCTACTCCCAGCAACCACTCCACCAGCCATTCCCCTCACCAGCTGAGGTCCAGCACCTCCCACTTCTCCTTTCCTCTGCTTTCTCTTCCCCTCCAGCTATCCACCACAAGATCCAACAGGTCATCCACTATTCTTCAACATATCTACAAAGCTCATCCCCTTCTGCCCTCCTACTCCTCCCCCAGTGCTACTACTACTGCCTGAACTGCCCTGCCCACTCAGACCACCAAACAACCCCATCTCTAATCCATACCCACATCCAACATATTGTCAGTTGAAGGCTCCAGGTCCATCTGACCTAGCATGCATGTCAGCTTGCTTATTGGTTGCCATTGCCTTAGAATCTTTCTCCAATAAATACTTGAAAGTATTGTAATGTACCCAGCTCAATAGAGGCAAATTATAAGGTTGGGGGTTGATGTAGTTTGGCTTGAGCCCCCAGTTACTTTATCAAAAAGCAACAAAATATTCTAAGATTCCTAAGGTCCTTGGTGTGTAGTGGTATAATAGTCAAAGCTGGTTATCTGCAAGTGATTTGTGTGTCAATTTCATAATTAGGACAGTTCTCTAGGTGTAGCGGCGATTTGTATGAATGGGTTTCCTTCTTGGGTCAACTGGGAATGGTAGAATTTGTATAGCATGACGATCTTGTACATACATGATGGTCTGGCAATTTAGTAGTTCTCCTTATGTGATTTCTGTATGTTGATCTTTGTGTTGTGTGGTGGGTCCCTTATGTTGGGCATTCTGACAATTGGCAGATAACTCAATTTGGCGCAGATTCTCTCAAAATGGCAGGCTTCTGGAAATAATAACTCAGATGATGCAGATAATTCGAATAGCTGGGAATTATGCTGGCAGTAGATTCTCCATACCAGGCTCACTGGGAACAATGAGTAATTCAGTGGTCGCAGGTTCTCTGGGAATGCAGATATCTTGAAAACAGTGGATGATGTGGATTCTTCTGAATCAGCTTCAACTGGGAATATGATGGTGCGGATTTCTGGAAATGCAGGTAACTCAAAAGTGGCGGACTTCTTGGAAATGGTGGTGAAGATCTTCTTTGAACTTAGGCAGCAAACTTCAGGGCTTATCTGGCAAGTGAACCAAAAATGTAGCAGACTTCTCTTGAAAACGGACTTGTTCTTTGTATTGGAAAGTGGTCTAGAGTGGGAAAGGGACAAAGCTCACAATCTCCTAGTAGTGGCTATAGAGCAGGCATTTCTCCTAAGTGTTGCAATCCAATTCCTTTAGGATCAAGTGGCTTTTGGCAGGCATATCTCTCAAAGTAGAGTAGGCAGACTTGTCTTTTGCTTTGTATTTCGGAACTGAGGTTTATTCACTCTTGTCTCTGGGATATTTTATACATAGTGGTTGCATCTGGTTGCTATCTGGCTAACTATAGAATGCTATTTATGGGGTGACATCTACTGTCAGGGTGACAGCCACTGTCAGGGTGTTTCCTTTTAGCTATCTTGGTTATTTATACATTTTCCGCAGCAATGGTTGCTGGTTACTATGCTATGCTAATATTCATGTCACTTGGTTGGGTTTCGAGATTGCTATGTTTTGTGGTTTGTTACATTAGCCCCCACTGAAAGATAGTCTGTCTCAGACTGTTCTTCAGTCATCATCCCAGTAAGCATAAGTGGCTTCTGCATCTATGCCTGTTCCATCATCTTCATTGTCTGTCCCAGGGTCACTCTATTCTGGCTCTGGATCCTCTTCTTGTTCTTTGGGAAACAGGATGTCCACTTGTTGAAGGATACTCTGAAAGGTGGTATCATTCATCTGATGAATATCATTGAGATAGAAATGAGCCTGCACCAGGACTCCAACATTTCGATTTTATAGGGTGTAGATTCATTTGGCAGTTCTTACTTCTCTGAGAGTAATTCCGGCCAGACTCCTTATGTAAGGTTGTTCTGTCAATAGCTGTCTGATGTTGTAGAAGGCTTGTAGATGGTGGATCTGAAGTAACCTCTGGGCAATGGCAAGGTTCTCTTGATGCTTCTGGATCAATTGTATGGGGGTTCCTTCAAGTTGGTGAAACTGGGGCAGGGAAATTGGCAGGTCTTGGAAAGAGCTGAGGATAAGGATCTGGAGGCATTGACCTATCCTCTGAGTCATGATTTGTGCAGATATATCTTGAGGCAATTGATGTAGATTGGAGTTCTCAAGACATGTCCATCTATGCTTCTTATATAGATGCTGGTTCCTCTGATGTTGTGTACAAGATATGGTCCTTTCCATTTCAGTTCCAGTTTAGCGCAAAGTTTGTTTCTATCATACTTCTCTAAACCAGGACTTGATCACCAATCTTGATCTTCTGATCCTTCTTTTTCTGATTGTAGTACTTCTTTTATCTTCCTGGGCCTTGATAATCCGAATTTGGACTTCATTTCACAGCTGATCTCCTTTTTCAAGAAGCTTTCCAAGGTTCTCATGGTCAGCAGTTCTGGTTTTCTTGGCAAACATCATTTCAAATGGCTTTTGTTTGGTAGAAGCAGCAGGGGTGTTCCAAATTTCCCACAGGATCTCAGGTATACAGAGGTCCCAATTGGTAGAATCAACTTGGGCAAGTCCTTTCTTGATGGTCTGGTTCATTCTTTCTGTCATGCCATTGGTCTGAGGGTGATATTATGTGGTTCATTTGAGGTGGATCTTGTGAATTTGAGCATAACTTGTGATTATGTTGTTGATGAATTCTGTGCCTTGGTTAGAGATGAGTTCTTCTGGGGATCCACATCTGAGTGTGAGTCTATGGAGAAGGCTTACAATAGTTAAGGCATCTGCAATTTCCATTGGGAAAGCCTCAGGCCACTTGGTCAGATGTTCCACAAATACAAGGATGTATTTGTTTCTTCTTGATATAACTGGTAGAGGTCTAATTATGTCTACTCCCCATCTTTGAAAGATGTGAGTGGGTGGGGAAATTGGTTGCATAGGGGCCTGATAGTTCTTCCTTTCTTGGTACTTCTGAGAGGTATTACATTTTTGAATGATGTCTCGGACTTGTGCTCTAAGGTGGGGCCAATATTGATATTGTTTTCGAATCTTGACTTCTGTATTTATCTGTCCTTGGTGGGCACTCTGGTGTTCTTGTCAGATGAGATCTTCTTGTTCCTTGATGGTCACAGGGACTTCCTTTAGAGTATAGTTCCTCAGGACACCCTTCTTCTGGTTCATTAGGGCTGGTGGGAAAGTGCATCAACATTGTTGTGGGCTTTCCCTGCTTTGTAGATGATGGTGATTTTGTAATCCTGAAGGATAAGAATCCAGCAGGCTAGAATTCCAGTGGGTTTCTTGCAGTTGAATAGCCATTTGAGGGCTGCATGGTCTGTAATCTGAGTGAATCTTTTTCCGATAAGATAATGCTTGAACAGGGTAACTGCCCATATGACTGCAAGACATTCCAGTTTGGTGCTACCATAGTTCATCTGCTGCTGATTGGTAGCTCTGCTTGCATAAGCTATCACATGGTGCTGTTGATTGGGTCCTTCTTGGGCCAGAACTGCCCTGAGGCCATCTTTAGAAGCATCTGTATACAAGATGAATGGCTTCTGTAGATTTGGGCACACAAGGATCAGTGCTGTAGTCATGTGGTTCTTGAGTTCTCTGAAGGCTTTTTCTTGTGTTTCTGTCTATTTGAATGGCACTCCTTTCATGAGAAGGATTCAGATTGGGGTAGTGATTTGGGCAAAATCTTTGATAAACCTTCTATAGTATGATATTAGCATCAGGAATGATAGTGTTTCCTTCAGAGTTTTGGGTACTGGCCAATTGTTGATCTTCTCAGTTTTCTTTGAGTCTACATGGGTTCCTTCTTTTGAAACTATGAATCTAAGAAATTCGAGTTTCTGTTTCCCAAAGTAGCATTTCTTTGCATTCAGGCTCAAGTAGTTCTTGTGGGTGAGCTTGAAGAATTCCTCTAGGTGGTGCAGGTGTTCTTCGAAATTTGCTGAATAGATGTTGGAATTATCCATGTATACAATCAGGCAGTGGTGGATCAAGGGGACATAGATTGAATTCATCATTCTTTGAAAGGTGGGGGGTATATTGCAGAGTCCAAAGGGCATTCAGAGGTATTCAAACAGTTTTCCTAGAGCAAGGAAGACTGTCTTTTGAATGTCCTTGGGGTCTATGGGGATCTCATGGAATCCTGCAAAGAGGTTCATACTGCTGAAGTATCTGGTATCTTGTAACTGATCCAAGAGGTCATCAATTCTGGGCAGAGGATAGCCATCCTTTTCAGTGACTGAATTGAGTTTCCTGTAATCCATGCAGAGTCTCCATCCTACTTTCTTTGGTACAATAAATATAGGGCTGGCCCTAGGGCTGGTAGAGGGTCGGATGACCCCATTTTCTAAGAGTTTTTGAATGTGCTCCCTTTCGAATGTTTTTAAGTGGTGGGGTATTCTATAGGGTTTCTGCCAGATGGGTGTTGAATTTCCTGTATTTATGCTGTAGTGATATGATGGATTGTATAGCAGGTTGCCATAATCAGTGGGGAAGATATCTTGATATTTGTTGAGAAGTTCTGCTAGTTGTTGTTATTGTTGAGGTGTCAATTCTTCTCCAATGTTGGTGGAAGGCTTCACTGTCTCTTGGGTCGCAGAGGGGCCTTTCCTTTCTTCTGAGACCTTTTGCCTTTTCCCAATAGGTTTAGTTCATAAACTTCTCTATGAGTTCAGTTGAGAAAAGGTACCAGATATCCTATGATGGCTCCTTTCAGCAGGATGATGGTCTCCCAACTTTGATTGATTGCTCAGGAGTGTACTGGGTTCATCTTGTCAGGGAATGTGTGTCCTTCTATGTCCAGATATGGGATATCTTCCTTGGGTTTAAAGAAAAGATTTCTGGGGTCGGGTGGTGCAAAGATTTCAAAGGTAGTTTGTTCTCTGGGCTCCAGGATAAGATTCTTGTGCAATCTGACTGGTTGCCAGTACACTTGCTGGGGAATATTTATTTTGATGTAGTTGACTTGAAGGAGATGTACTTCCTTCCTATCTGAACTTCCAAATCCTTTGGCTTGTCTTGTTCCTTCAACTAGTTCAGAGACTTCTTCCAATTTTGGAGTTTTGATCTTTATGAAGACTGCTGGGGCAATTTTCTGTCCTCTAATGATTCAATGCCATTCTGTACTACTGTTGTGTAGGATGACCTTGATCTTGCCTGTGTATCCTGAGTCAATAGTTCCTCCTTCTACAGTTATTCCTTATCTGGCAAGTCCAGACATTGAGGTCAGTTAGATATAAGCCCCCTGAGGTAGCTGTATGGCTAATCTGGTTCTGATTATGAAGGTCTTTCCAGGTTTGATAGCTTCATCCTCCAGACTGTGGAGGTCATACCCTATATCTTCTGGGTGGGCTTTGGTCGGGGGTTTGGCCTTGGGGTGCAGCAGGGCATATTGGGCAATATCCTTGCTGAGTTCAGGCTTTCCTAAGGCTAAAGCTCCACTAGCAGGGAGCCTCTAGGCTCTGAGGTTGAGGTGTGGCCATCTGGCTCCAGTAGAGGAATCTTAGAGTTAGTTGATCCATCTTCTTCCTATAGGGTCTAGGGCTTCTATGAAGTTGGTGGCATCTTCAGCCCATCCTTGGTGGGTTGCATGTCTGATGAGAGCTAGAATGTCTTATCCCAAATCATAGATCTTGAGGATTCTTCTTCCTGGCTTCTTCATCTGGCTTTTTCAGATCTGGCTTTTTCAGATCTGACTTCAGTTATCTCCTCTCTTCAAGGTGTGGACTACAACATTATGGCTAAGATGAACCTTCTGATGCCTACAATCTCGGCAATCTGGGTGTCTTCCATGGTTACAATATCCCATTACTCAGAAATAATGTTCCTGATTATTGATCTCTTGTTGTCTTGGAAATCGGTACCCATCTTGATCATAAGTTGGGGGAAGAGTAGACAAGGGGTATATTTCTGTTTGGGTGAAGAAGTCTTGTCCTCTAAATCGACTTTGTAACCTCATGATGACTTCTTGAAAGGTGGTTGACTGTGCAAGTATAGTTGGGAGTTCTGGTCTCTGGGGTCTGTCTTTCTTATTGGTCCAATAGATAACACTGATAGCAGTAGTCTCAAGGAGAGTGGAAGACCATTCAGTGTGGACATCTTCCTAGCCTAAAAGCCTTTTCTTGGTGAGTTTCTTTCTTGGGGACAATGGTGATTATACTGGGTCCTTCTTCTGTATTCCAAGGGTCATTGTCTTCAGGGGGTGTCCAGCAAGGATCATCCCAGGGAATGAGTTCAGGGACCTCTTCTTCTTCAAGTACTTCTTGTTCAGGGACTTCTTGGTCAGAAGTTTCTTCTTCCTCAGATGATTCTTGACCCCAAATTGCTTATAATTCTACAGCTTTGGTTGCAGGTGTTTCTGGAACATGTCTGCATTTCATCTTCTTCCTTCTGCACTCTGGGCAGGCTGTGCCAGGCAATTTCCTTATTTCCATAGTCTTAGAGGAATGCTCAGGACACTTGTGTCTCTTGAGGCAGGTAGGGCATCCTTTGATTTCTCCTGAAATGGCTCTGATGGTAATGGAGATAGTGTTCTTGACCCACACATTGTCTTCTGGTCTGTCATCTACCAGGTTAATTCGGGGGTTGAGTCTGGGATCATTTCCATCTTCAGATTCTTCTTCCTCTTCTGTAGTAGACTCCTCACTGCTAGCATATTCTTCTTGAATAGTGACCTTCTTTTTATTTTTTGATTGTTTGTAACTAGTCACCTTAACTCTATACTTCTTGTCTCAGTAATCAAACTTTAGTACCTATTGACCAATGTCAACAACTGCATTCATTTCCTTCATCCAGTTGGTGCCAAGAATCATGTCATAGGTGACAGCTTCGGTGACAACAGCTTTTGGGATGGAGAACTGAATGTGTCCCAGGGAGATGGTAATATTTTGTACTTCTCCAAGGGGTTGAGTTTGGGCTCCATCTGCCACTATGATGCTGAGATTGGATGGTCCATCAATGGGCCATTGGAGGGTGTCCAGGAACCGTTTGGCAATAACACAAACAGCTGCTCCTGTGTTTATGAGAATCTTCACCTTTTGTCCTCTAATATCTCCATGTAAGTAGGTGCTGACATGTCTTTCTGTGGCCTGAATAGGAATGGAAGCTGGTTCTTGCTGTGGGATGAGAACTCAGCCAGTGCTAGACCTGGTGGTTCTCAGCAATTTGTTTTGGACTCCAGCTGGTGTCAGTTGCAGGAACTGCAAGAGGGGAACTTCTATCTTGGCTTCTTGGATCTTCTGCCAGGCTTCATTGGAGATATCCCTAGGCATGGTCTTTGGGGTATACCTCTTCTTGGGCTTTGGAGCAGTAGGTTCCTGTTCTTCTTGTTCCATTTCTTCATCTTCTGGTGGCAACTCATTTGTCTCTAGGACAAAAGGTGAAGGGGTTTGGGGAGGGGTTTCTACCTGCTCCTCTCTATGTTCTTCGTCTTCTTCTTGGATAATTCTTCTGCTGATGTTTCTGGATGGCCTTCTTACAGGTCTCTTCCTCTTCTCTGCTGGGTAGACTGTTTTTCGAGTGGTAACCTTGATAGGGTATAAGTCTAGGTTACTGTAGTCTTTGCTGTTGCTTGCTTCCTCAAAATCTTCAACAGGATGGGCTTCAGTCTTCTTGTACTGAGTGTCATTTCTTTGGTTTCATGGTTCTGAGTCCCTTCGGTCATTTCTTTTGTTGTCACACTCAGTGGCATAGTGTCTGAATTGTCCACAGTGGAAGCATTAGACTTCGGCTCTGTCTCAGATAGAGTACCTTCTTTCTTCCTGCTGGTAATTTCTGTTATCTCTGGGTGGATAACCTTGGTTCCTCTGTGGTGGGTATCCTCTGTTGTCTTGGTAGCCCTGATTTTCGCATGTGGTGAGTTTTTCAATCTGTCCAACCAATCGATCCAACTTGGAGCTGAGGTTTTGGATTTCACTTCTGTCCTTCTTTCCTTCCTTGGCTGGTCTTCTTTCTTCAGATCTTTCTTGTCCTTGAAGGAGTCCTTGTAGGGCTTTGACCAGGATGTCTTCTTTATCTTCTTTTTTGTCATAATCACTCCAAGTAGTCTCTTGTCTGATATCAAAGAATCCTTGGGCTGCATCTACTTACTCTTCAGGCCTTCTGATACCCAGGATGTGGACATGCTGGGCAATGTTTGGGGAAATTCCATTCATGAAGGTCATTGGACCTATGATGTCCTGGTTGGTGGCATTGAATCTGGCAGTATGCATTCTCTTCTGGATTCTTGTGAAAAAGGCTCTGGGTGATTCTCTAAGATTCAGCTTCATCCCCATGATGGATTCTTAAGCCTTGTGGTAGGTTTCATTTCCTGCATACTTTTTGATGAGCCAGTGGACCATGGCCTCATATTCTAGCTCATAAGACATTGCAGCTTGTATCTGTCTTGCTAGTTCTGAATCTGGGTTGTTTGCTGTTTGATGGAAAATTCCTCTGGCTGGTTCCCTGAGCTGAGCTTTGTAGATGGCAATTTTTCTTTCATCTGAGAGGTTCCTCAAGGCTGCAATTCCTTCAATTCCATCAAGGAATTCTCTGGGGTCTTCCTCCAGGTATCCTGCAAAAGTTGGCAATGAGGTGGCCATTTCATTGTCACTTTCTTCTGATTCTGGTTCAAGTTTGGATTCTGATTCTGATTCACTTTCTGAACTGTTACTGGAGATGGAGGTGCTTAGATATCTTGAGGATGGTGTTCTGGACCTTGGAAGAAATGGAATAAGCCTAGGTATTCTTGTAGGAGCTACTTCTAACTCTGCAAGGGGTTGTGGTAAAGGTTCTGTTAGTGAGATTGGTGGGACTGGTGTGGGGTGTCTGGCTGTAAGGTCTTGGGTCCATGTGATAAGATCTTCTAGTTCTTGTGCAAGTTCTTCAAAGTTTCTAGCAGGACTGCCTAAATTGTCTGGTTGATCTGGTTGGGGATTTCAGGCTGTACTGCCTTCTGGTTCTGGTTGGGATCCTTCTGATACTGGGTAGTTGGCAAGTCTTGATGTGATTACTTCTCTTCCTGTCCAAATACTGGTAATAACTGGTTCTCCTGTAGTGGCAGAGGTTGGTGTTGTATCAAATGTATCCAGTTTGACTGTGGGTTCTTGTGAGCTGAAAAGTCATACTATACATTCCCAGTTGAGCCCCAAAATGTAATGTACCTGGCTCAATAGAGGCAAATTACAAGGTTGGGGGTTGATATAGTTTGGCTTGAGCCCCCAGTTACTTTATCAAAAAGCAACAAAATGTTCTAAGATTCCTGAGACCCTTGGTGTATAGTGGTATAATAGTCAAAGCTGGATATCTGTGAGTGATTTGTTTGTCGATTTCCTAATTAGGATAGTTCTCTAGGTATAGCAGCGATTTGTGTGAATGGGTTTCCTTGGGTCAACTGGGAATGGCAGAATTTGTATAAGTATGACAATCTTGTATGTGATGGTCTGGCAATTTAGTGGTTCTCCTTATGCGATTTCTGCATGTCAATCTTTGTATAGCATAGTGGGTCCCTTATGCAGAGCATTCTGATAATTGGCAGATAACTCGATTTGGCGTAGATTCTCCCAAAACAGCAGGCTTCTGGGAATAATAACTCAGATGGCGCAGATAATATGAATAGCTGGGAATTATGCTGGCAGTGGATTCTCCATACCAGGCTCACTGGGAACAATAAGTAATTTGGTGGTCACAGGTTCTCTGGGAATGTGGATAACTTGCAAATGGTGGATGACATGGATTCTTCTGAATTGGCTTCAACTGGGAATATAATGGCACAGATTTCTGGGAATGCAGGTAACTTGAAAGTGGTAGACTTCTTGGAAATGGCAGCAAAGTTCTTCTTTGAACTTAGGCGGCAAACTTAAGGGCTTATCTGGCAAGTGAACCAAAAACATAGCAGACTTCGCTTGAAAATGGACTTGTTCTTTGTATCGGAAAGTGGACCAGAGTCGGAAAGGGGCAAAGCTCACAATCTCCTAGTAGTGGCTATAGAGCAGGCATTTCTCCTTAGTGTTGCAATCCAATTCCTTTAGGATCAAGTGGCTTTTGGCAGGCATATCTCTCAAAGTGTAGTAGGCAGTCTTGTCTTTTGCTTTATATTTTGGAACTGAGGTTTATTCACTCTTGTCTCTGGGGTATTTTATACATTGTGGTTGCTATCTGGTTGCTATCTGGCTAACTATAGAATGCTATTTATGGGGTGACATCCACTATCAGAGTGACAGCTACTGTCAACATGACAACCACTGTCAGGGTAACAGCCACTGTCAGGGTGTTTCCTTTTAGATATCTGGGTTATTTATATATTTTCTGCAGCAATGGTTGCTGGTTACTATGCTATGCTAATGTTCATGTCACTTGGTTGAGTTTCAAGATTGCTATGTTTTGTAGTTTGTCACAGTATATTGTAAAAGTATGTATAACATAAGTGGTAACTGAGAAAGGTACCTTCCTCTAGTCCCTGCCAATATGGCTGTACTGCCAAACCCTGCACCCTTGCCTCCTCCTCCTTTCTCACCACTAATTGCAACTTCACAACCTCCTTCTGTATCCACAGCAATCTCCAGTCCGCCACCCCCTCCAGGGCCAACAGATCAGCCCAATTCTCCAGAAGCCAAGCCAGTCTAGCAGAAGCCCACCCCACCCTTCTCCTCCTCTATCTGCCAGCCATCTTGCCACCCTCTCCTCAGTAGACCCTAGCAGCCTCTTTCAGCCTCTTCTACCAGACACCAACTGGGGCACTCTCCTGGACCCAGCCCTCCACTCTCTGCTGAATGTCCACAGCCAACTTGTCCCACATCTAATAAAGAGGAATTGAAGTACCAATGTCCAGACCCATCCCCACTCTCCCCAAAATATCTCTGTCCCCACAGCCCTCTATGATCAGATCATGGAAACCATTCAACCTCCAATGATTTTCTGACATCCAAACCTCAGTAATCTGCCATCAAAACCCAATCAATCCTTATCTCCAATCTCCTGGCCCAGTGCATATATACTCTCCTATTACTTGAAAATCTCCTGCTAGTATCCACCAGTACACTCAGCCTCTCTACTTCCTCCTATGCCTCCAGACCTCCACTCATTCCCTTGGCCCCCCACCCTCTATCAGTTCTATCTACCAGTATATCCCAGACCATATTGAAGTTCCTGCCAAGTACATCCACTCCAGCTTCTATATGTGCCCTACTCTTCTGGAGACCCTTCACCCAGTCCACTTGCTCCCCCCATATAGCAGGACAGTAGTAAGATCCCACTGTAACTGGCTCCCAACCTGCTCAAATCCACTCTCCCCAGACTAGTCTATCACTCTAGCTCCCCACCTCTCATATCTCCCCTCTATCTCTCCAGACTAGAATTCCCATCTTGTCTTTCCATACAGCCTCACCTCCCCATTCCTTCATCCATTCTCATCTATCCAAATCATCCTCACACCTGATATTCTGCAAAAGATAGAGATCAGCCTCCAATCCCTTCAGCCAAGCAAAAATATTCTGATGCCAAAAAGAACCCTATAACCCATTCACATTTAGAGAGAAAATGTTAGTTATACTATTCATAGAGAATATTGTGAAAATAAAAGTGCCTCCTCTACTGCTCCATACCCATTACTTTCTGTGCCAAGTCCAGTTCATGTTAAGCAGACACCTCCTCCTCTTCATCCTCTTAGCCTCCAATCCATCCATTAGTGCAGCCATTTCCCCATCCTCCTTTTCCTCAAATTCCTTATGATATACCAAGCAGGCCTTCTGCCAGAGCTACAGACCATGATCCTTTTCCCAACAGTAGATAGCATACTCTCCAACAACTGCCAACATGGCCTCCCTCTCCCTATCTATCTTATATCCTTCCTCCTCCAGAGAAACTACAAGTACCTCTACCTTTAATACTTCCATTACTCCATCTCCACATAAGATCCCTGCCCAATGCTCATCACTCATCACTCTCAGGTATACTTCTCCCAGCTTCTCAGCTACAAGATTATTCATCATTTGGCACATCCACAGGAGATTTCTCACCTCTTTTCCCCCAGGAGTCATAGGCCATCCTCCACTCACTATTGAGATATCTTCTCCTATACTTGCAGCCTCATTCCACCCCTCCTCCAGGATATCCACCAGTTTCTCCTTGCCAACTACCACCACTTGTCCTCTTTAGCCACCTCAGGGACTCCAAAGTATACCTGCTGGGCTCTATGCCTGGGCACATCCTCTGCCACTTGACCCCTCACAGCCAGTCCTTACCTTATAAGAGGAGTAGGAGTAGGAGACTGCTCCCAGACTTTGAATGTATATTCTTATATAGATCCTCACTCTGTATCTTCCTGTGCTCCTCCAGTTCCACCTTCTCAATCTCCCCTTGTCTGCTGGCCCAGACACTCACTATAGCTCTCTCAGTATCCTCAATACTATCAGCTGCCATTGTCATCTTCATTGTCTTCTTCTCCAGACTCGTCAGTAACTCCCTCTGCCTCTTGCAATCTTGAGACCTCTCCCACAGCCCCTTGTCAACACGAACTTGTCTCCCATCAACAATCTCCAAGTATGTTGACTCCTCATACACTTTCCAAGCCTTTGCCCTCTGCTCCACCATGCCACTCAGCTCCTCCAGTGCTTCCAGCAAGTTCTCTTCCTCCTCCTCACTCCCCTTTACCCTTATCACCTTAAATACAAAGGCTCCCCACATCATCACTAAAGGCTAATCATGCACCTTTCCAGTAGCCTCTCTCACTGTCAGTCGAATCCATATATCAACAAACTTTGTCCAGAAGGAGGTCCCTTCCCAGACCCTAAACCCTATATCAACCACCTTTCTGTACTCCACCATGTCTCCCCAGTGGTCACTGTAAGCATGCCCTTCACCAGGAGCTGCACCACCCTGGGGTCCTATCTCAAGCAGTGTACCATTGAGACACACACCTCTCTAATCATCAACTCTGCCTTCAGCACCTCCTCTAGCAGCTCTGCCTCCTCAAAGCCCACCTTCACCCCTTCTAGGCTCTTCAGAAATTTAACAGATGCTGCACCTCCCACCTACTTTACAATCAGTCCCAGGACTATTTTTGCCATCACTACTAAGCTCTGGAAGCACAAGGTGACTACAAACTCCAAGATTAACTTCTTGAGTAATAGTGCCACTGCCAGTCCCATTATATCATCAGCCAGATCACAGGCCTTATGCCTTTTCCATCCACTGCTCAGTCTACTATCAGCAGTCTCTTTTAGATTTTTTTTCCTGATCCCCCATTATGCTCCCATCAGCAGTCACCCCCTCAGCCCCTATACCACTAGCCCCACTACTCTGGCCTATCAGAGGAACTCCCCCTTGAGGCCACTGCCCTATAGTCTTCACTGTCTCCTTGCCCCTCTTTAGCCAGCCCTCCAGCCAAGCTCCCTAACCCCCCTTCACCTTATCTGTAAAGCTCGCCCTCCCTATCCCCTGTACTTCAGCACTACTCTCTCACCTACTATATCCTCTCACCAGCAGACTCCTCATACTTCCCCCCAAGCCAGGGCCTCTCTCCACATACTGCCAGTGAAATGCACCAGGGCCACCCTGCCCAGTATGCACCTCAGAATGCTTATTGGTCACTACTTTTCTCCAGAAACTGTGTCAAAAGTATTACTAAAAGATTGTGTAATCTGAATATTACCAGAGAAAGGTGGTGCTGTGGATTTTATATTACTATTACTAAGTTGTAAGAGAATACTTTATTAGGGTACTGTTATATAGTTCTATAAGAGTTTTCAGGAAGTTCTGGATAGTTTGAAAGATTGTTTTCATTAGGTCATGATTAATTTTATATAGAATATATCCTCTATACTTATTGATTTTAAGATTAGATTGACATCTCAACCAAAGTTCTTTTCACAGACTTATTCTAGATATTTAGAATTTCTCTTAATTCAGAAAATGAAGACCAGCTTAGTTGAATTAGTATATTACTGTAGACAATACCCAATTAGGAACTTTCTGAGTTTTTTTTTTTTTTTTTTTTTTTTTTTTTTTTTTTTTTTTTTTTTTTTTTTTATAGTTACTTTGACTTCTATATTTATTACCAAATCAGTCTATATTAATATAATATATAAATCCTACCCTCTACCAAACCCCCTGAGAGGGGTCTACTCTCAATCTCTTTTATTTTGAACACAACTAGACTATTAATTACTACAATCCTCCCACTACTCTGTTTAAAAATCTCCTCTAATATAGACTGCTCTGGAGATCTCACCCCTTCTATAAGTCCAAAATAACATCTACCATTAATTCCCCTCACCTTACTATCAACTCATCTAAGCCCATCTATCTCTCCCTCAAATATATATAGCCAATATCTAGCCAACCCCATCTATACCACTAATTTTCACCTAACAGTAAGTCACTCATTACTAATATACTTCACCAAATACATCCTCAAGTCATCCAATTGACCTCTATTTCCATCCTCCTGTCTTTCTACTCTCAGGCAACCTCTAATCATTACTCAGAAGATTCAAAGTATCTTATACTTATCAAATCAATATTCAGGCATCTGTACAAATCTCCCCTCTTATCTTATATTATAGTACTCTTTATAATCAAAAACCTATTAATCAAATATGAGATTTAAGTAAAAGTTCAATATAATATTCCTCCTTATTATATACCATTATACTACTCAGAACTTTGGAGAGAGCTATTGCTACACCTCTGTGTTCCAAGACCAGATACTAGTTCAGTCCCACTCCTTGTCAATAATATTGGCCATTGGTCAGCCTACTAGCTATAGATCCTGTCCCAACTCCTGTTGACACTCTTTATCAATACTAATATCAAAATCTATAAGTAGAGAACTACTCAATAATGGTTTATTCTACTGTTATATTGCAGGACCCCATTGTATCTCTTCATCAATATCTCATAAATGTAGATTAATATGATGAGTACTATTTACCATCCTTCATAGAATCTCTTATACTATAAATGCTGATAGTTTCCCAGTCCAATTAATGAGAGTAAATCAATAAAGAGTCTCTAGAAGACCATCTTACCTCCCAAACTCTTGGCATCAATTATACCCACCCACTACTCTACAGCTCAATAGCCCTCTTTAACTACCTAGCCCTAAGATTATACAACTGCTTCAGAAAGTCCACCAGACCCAGACCTTCTCTATCTTTCAGAATTGTCAAAATCTCCCAACCTATCTAACTCTGTTTTCTAGCCCAAATCTATTTCTTAGCCAACTTCAATAATCTCTTTACTCCCCAGGCTAAAATGTTTTAGTAATATATATATAAGATATATACTATAATTTTGATAACTGATAAATGTTAAGAATTGATACCTACTTAGTAAGAGAGATATAGTGTCCCTCTTAGCTCTGGAGGACTTCTTGCAAATCAACCACCTTCCTCTCCTATCAAGTCTTAAATAAGACTGATCTAAATATCAATAGGAAAATGCCTAGATATCATACTACCTCTCTGGTAGAGATAATAGTTCCCACAATATTTCTACTAATTAAGCTCTCCTACAGCACTATTAGCTCACACTTATATCAGTTGAGCTTAGTACTGTAGTGCTTCTTATATCAGACCACAGCAGCCCTCAGCTCACTAATGTTATCAACAGTATCAAGATCCACAACTATATCATATATAAAGGCCCCAACCTTTTAGCCAACCCTAAGGACCTAGAGTTGGAAACCTTGTGGTAAATCTTATCTATTGAGAGTTCTAGAGACAAAGTATATATAATAAGAGACAATGGGTCTTCCTGTGACACCCCTCTCTTTAATGAGAATGAGATCTCTTGATGATTATTATTTATAATTTCTGTCTGACTGCTCTCTAATAGACTAATTATTGATACCTAAAAATGGTGAGAGACATCAATCTTCTCCAATACCTTCTCTAGCCAGTTATATCAAACTCAGTTATAGGCCTTCATCTGATCTGAAAATACTAACTGTCTATTCAGTCCACAAGCTCTAGCCCTCTCAATCATACTATGAACTCTGGCAGTCCCATCTCTGATCAGTCTACTACTAATAAATCTCTGCTATTTTACATCTAATATCTATTGAGATATCTTCTGCACCCTTATTATAATTATCTTCACAATCAACTTTCTATCAATATCCAGAGACATAATTAGCTACCAGTTCTTCCAATCCTTCCTCCTATCCTTGTTTTTATACAACCATACTATCAGACTAAGATTCTGTCCTCTGACCCACTCTTTAGTCTTAAGGACATAATCACAGAGCCGAGCCATCTCTCCCAGACTTCAGAGACACTCACCATCTTCTTTCCAAAGTCTCAAGATATACCATCCTTACCAGGGACTATATCTAGTTTTGGTACCAATAAGATCTATACAATTTTTTCCTCCTAGACTGATAGAACTAGGTCTCTAAGATCACCTATATATAGGGGGTACTAATCCTCTAAAGAGTGCTCATTAGCCTCCTCATTGGAACCTCCTTCCTTCTCACTCTACAAGTCTCACCATCTGCTCTTCAGAGAGTCCAAAATCTACTATATCTTATTCATCAGAGTGCTCTCTACATCTAGCACTCCATTCCACTGCTACCTCCCTCTTCTCTCTTATAGAAGTCTAGACAGATACTTAGTGGGCCTCTCATACTCCTCAAGCCCCTGCTATCTCTGCCAAGCTACCATTCTCTGTACTTAAGCCTTCTTCTCTCCTCTCAGTACTTTAGACAATATCTCAACTTTATCTGGATATATTCCAAATGCCAGTTTGCTACTGCCACCTGTCTCAACATATCTGCCCACTCCAACTATAATCTTTTCAACTAATAGAAAGTCCACCACATTCTCTATTACTGCTGTGCCCCTTGGAATCTATCAGTCTTGCCCTAATAAGCCCTTTTAGCCTCTTTCAACTTCACTCAGTGGAGCTCAACCAGGGACTTCTTTTTTTT